>CM065681.1:92288330-92345830 GCA_017654935.2 Phymorhynchus buccinoides
CATTCAGTCTATAAATTATAAACTTTTGCTTTATGTTCTTGAAGTGATCAAGTCTCAGGTGAGTTTGCACACAAACTTACTAATGCATCTCATTATTATTATCGCCAAGGGTCAGGGAAAAGCTGACAGTTTCTCTACCTTTGTTCAGTGGTTTGAGAACACGTGGGGTCGGTAATTTTACCCAATCACCCAAGAAAAAAAATGGTCCCAACCGTTTACAATTAAACCCAATGAACAAAGCCGTGTGCCAATGGAACAGTTATTCCAAATAAGGCAATTTCATCAGCCTCAGTGGAGGTCTTCAAAACCCAGTGTCTGTGTGTGTGTGTGTGTGTGTGTGTGTGTGTGTCCCCTGTGTGTGTCATGCCCCTGTTGTGTGATCTCCAGCCGACAACTTTGTATAGGACTAGGGTCCTCTCTTTACATGCCTTATGAATACCTACTCCCCCCCCCCGCTTCGAGCTGATCATCTGGGCAGCTGTTAGCGCCCCACAGTACAAGACGGACTGTTAGAGATTACCGGAAACCCCTGTTGTTGTACATCATAGTCGTCAACAAGCTGACGGAGGATGTAAAAGCGAACAAGACACAACAAGACACTGACACACTGAATAGAAACATGTTTAATGCTGTTACAATAAATGATCTGACTCTCTCAACAACACCATCATAGAGGGTTTGAATCAGAACAATCCCAAGCCTTTCTGGAAGTATGTGAAATCTAAGAAGCAGGACAACATCGGGGCCGCCCCTTTGAAGATGAACGTGACTTTACATAGCGATGACAGAGAACCAAAGCAGATATTCTGATCATCCAATAGGGCATTTGCCACGACTCACAAGTGTTCGTTCTCTATACTACTTACTAGACTTCTAATTTGCCTGCACTTGTTCTGCCCTTCTGTTACGCTGACCTTTCTAATTCGACTCTCTAAATTCAACTCAGTGAAATTCAAGGTCGCAGGCACTCGGCAAATGCCCTATTCCAGTCTGTCTTCACCCCAACATCATCATTCCTTCCAAAGTCCTCCCAGCCCCACAGTTACCCTTTGACTGGAGACCTGGAGATCAACAGAAACGGGGTAGAAAAGCTGCTAAGGAACATCAAAGTCAATAAAGCAGTAAGCCCTGATGGCATCCCCAATCAGATACTCAAGGAGTGCTCTAGTCAGCTAGCTGCAGGGCTGACCGCAATCTTCCAGAAATCAGTCGACTGTGGATCACTGCCTGAGGAGTGGACAAATGCCAACATTGCTCCGGTGTTCAAGAAGGGGGACAAACACCTTGCAGAAAACTATAGGCCTGTGTCATTAACAGCAGTATCCTGCAAGCTCCTGGACCATATTATTTGCAGCCACATGATGAGACACTTCGATCAACACAATGTCCTCACCAAACCCAATCATGGTTTTCGCTCAGGATACTCATGTGAAACTCTACTGGTGTCGACACTCCACGACCTTTGCAAGAATTTTGACCAGAGAGAATCCAGACTGACGTTGCAGTATTGGATTTCTCCAGAGGCATTCGATACTGTGCCCCATGCAGAGAGTTCCTCTCAAAGCTGGAGGAAAATAGCCTGAGTTTATAGCTCCACTAGAGGGTAAACAGCCACCTGCCAAGCAAAAAAGGTACGTTATATTAAAGTTATAAAGTATATTTGGAGTGGATTACTCACACCCATAAGTATACATACACTCACTCCCTCACTCTGATTGGGTACGATTGGGTATTCTTACCGATACACACCGTCGTACAGATCGAGAGGTACAGACTCTTTGCAGAAAGAGAGAGAGACTGAGAGAAAGAGAGAGGAGGACCACAGGATCCTGCAGAAAGAGAGAGAGACATGGGTCAGAGAATGCGAGATGAAGTTTCAAAGAGAGTGTGAGGGAAAATAGCCCCGAGTTTCATCTTGCCACTAGAGGGCTAAACAGCCACTGCCAAGCAAAAAAAGTACTATATTAAAGTTATGGAGTATAATTGGATTGGATTACTCACACCCACTGAGCATACATACACTCACTCCCTCACTCCGATTGGGTACGATTGGGTATTCTTACCGACCGAACACGGGTCCATTTAATCTTGTAAATCAGAAGAAAAAAAATGGTCGTTGTTTGTTTACAATTAAATGACATGAACAAAGCCGTGTGCGCATGGAACAGTCTTCCACCTGAGGCAATTTCTTTCAGCCTCGGTGTGGTCTTCAAAACTCAGATCTGAACCCCCCCCCCTCTCTCTCTCTCCCCTCTCCTCTCCCCCTCTCTCTGTTCCCTGAGCTCCAGCCGACACCCCCTCCCCCTCTGGCCCCCTCTGGTATGTCTCTCTCTCTCACCCTCTCCCTACTATCTTTGTCCCTCTCTCCTACAGCTGATCATCTGGGCAGCTGTTCTTTTCCCACAGTACAAGACAGACATAGAGAATACCGGAAGCCACTGTTTCTATACATCATAGTCGTCAACAAGCTGACGGAGGATGTAAAAGCGAAGAAGAAGAAGAAGAAGCTGAACACTGAATAGAAACATGTTTAATGTTGTTACAATATATGATCTGACTCTCTCAACAAAACATCATCCTAGAGGGTTTGAATCAGAACAATCCCAAGCCTTTCTGGAAGTATGTGAAATCCAAGAAGCAGGACAACATCGGGGCCGCCCCTTTGAAGATGAACGTGACTTTCTGTAGCGATGACAGAGAACCAAAGCAGATATTCTGATCATCCAATAGGGCATTTGCCACGACTCACGAGTGTTCGTTCTCTATACTACTTACTAGACTTCTAATTTGCCTGCACTTGTTCTGCCCAAGTTACGCTGACCTTTCTAATTTAACTCTCTAAATTCAACTCAGTAAAATTCAAGGTCGCAGGCACGCGGCAAATGCCCTATTCCAGTCTGTCTTCACCCCACCATCATCATTCCTTCCAAAGTCCTCCCAGCCCCACAGTTACCCTTTGACTGGAGACCTGGAGATCAACAGAAACGGGATTAAAAAAGCTGCTAAGGAACATCAAAGTCAATAGCCCTGATGGCATCCCCAATCAGATACTCAAGGAGTGCTCTAGTCAGATAGCTGCAGGACTGACCGCAATCTTCCAGAAATCAGTCGACTGTGGATCACTGCCTGAGGACTGGACAAATACCAACATTGCTCCGGTGTTCAAGGAGGGCGACAAACACCTTGCAGAAAACTATAGGCCTGTGTCATTAACAGCAGTATCCTGCAAGCTCCTGGACCATATTATTTGCAGCCACATGATGAGACACTTCGATCAACACAATGTCCTCACCAAACCCAATCATGGTTTTCGCTCAGGATACTCATGTGAAACTCTACTGGTGTCGACACTCCACGACCTTTGCAAGAATTTTGACCAGAAAATCCAGACTGACGTTGCAGTATTGGATTTCTCCAAGGCATTCGATACTGTGCCCCATGCAAAGTTCCTCTCAAAGCTGGAAGACTGCGGCATCAAGGGTAAGCTCCATCAGTGGCTATCAGCCTTCCTCACTCACGACGTTTAAGGTCGTCGTTGAAGGCGAGCAATCAAGGGAAGGGGCAGTTGATTCAGGAGTACCCCAAGGTACTGTGCTCAGGTCTCTGTTATTCCTTTGCCATATCAACAACTTACCAGACGTCGTAAGATCCCAGGTATGACTCTTTGCAAGCGACTGTCTCCTGTACCAGCAAATCAAATCGGAGGAGGACCACAGGATCCTGCAGAAAGACCTTGAGACATGGGTCAGTGAATGCGGGATGAAGTTCAATGCAACCAAATGCTTGATCCTCAGCACCCGAAGTTCATCTTGCCACTTCTATCAGCTTGGCGGCCACATTCTGCTGCATGTTAACTCTATCCCCTACCTTGGAGTACAACTGGAAGGTAACTTCACATAGTCTGAGCATTCAGCCGAATTCGATTATAAGAAAAGAAGAATAAAATGTGTGTGTCTGTATAAATCTATCGCTTTCTCTCTCTACTTGTGCCTCAGTCTGAGTGTCTATCTCTTTCAAGTCTTTGTGTCAGTTTTTGTCTCTCTTTGAGCATGTGTCTCTCTCCTTCTTTGTCTCTCTCTTTCTTTCTCTGTGTGTCCCTGCTCCATTCTTTGGATCCTTACCACCTCTCTCTCTCTCTCTCTCTTGTGTCTCCATTTGCAGGACTCTCTCTACTCCTTTGTTGTCTCACTCTGCTCTGTCTCTCTGCTATCATTGTATCTCTCTCCTACAGCAGAAAGACATTGAGACAGAGACAGAAAGAGAGACAGACAGGAAAGAGAGACCTACACCTCGCTTGAAAGGTCAGAGACTAAGAGTACAGAGAGATTGAAAGAGAAACAGACCAGAGAAGGACATTGAGAGAGAAAGCCAAAAAGAGAGACAGAAAGAGAGACAAGGGCACATAGAGAAAGAGATGCAGAGAGAGACAGACAGAGACACATAGAGAGAAAGACATTGAGAAAAAAAGACAGAGAGACATGCAGGAAAATAGCCTGAATTCTATTTTCAGGTCTAGAGGTTAAATAGCGACTCCCTAATTTGGGATACTTTCCTTCAGTTGCGCTTCTGAGGAATGCAGGAAAGCGGCCTACACCTCGCTTGTCACTGTGCAAAATAAATGTAGAACAGGAATGCAAAATATGAGTGCCTGTCGCTTGTCAGGTCTGCCCTGGAGTTGCTCCATTGTAGTGATCCTGCCCACCAGAAGGACATTGACAAGCTTGTGCCCCCAGGAATGCAGGAAAACGGCCTACACCTCGCTTCAGGTCTGCCCTGGAGTACAGCTCCATTGTATGGGATCCTTACCACCAGAAGGACATTGACAAGCTTGTGCAAACGAGGAATGCAGGAAAGCGGCCTACAGGTCGCTTGTCAGGTCTGCCCTGGAGTACAGCTCCATTGTATGGGATCCTTACCACCAGAAGGACATTGACAAGCTTGTGCCCCCGAGGAACAGGAAAGCGGCCTACACCTCGCTTGTCAGGTCTGCCCTGGAGTACAGCTCCATTGTATGGGATCCTTACCACCAGAAGGACATTGACAAGCTTGTGCCCCCGAAATGCAGGAAAAAGGCCTTTCACCTCGCTTTGTCAGGTCTGTTTGTTTGTCTATGCTCCATTGTATGGGATCCTTACCACCAGAAGGACATTGACAAGCTTGTGCCCCCAGGAATGGCAGGAAGAAAACGGCAAAATCGCTTGTCAGGTCTGCCCTGGAGTAGCTCCATTGTTGGGATCCTTACCACCAGAAAACTCGGATATAAGAAGCTCCAACAAGAAAATCAAGCTTGTGCCCCCGAGGAATGCAGGAAAGCGGCCTACACCTCGCTTGTCAGGTCTGCCCTGGAGAACAGCCCATTGTGTGGGATCCTTACCACCAGAAGGACATTGACAAGCTTGTGCAGGAATGCAGGAAAGCGGCCTACACCTCGCTTGTCAGGTCTGCCCTGGAGTACAGCTCCATTGTGCCTTACCACCAGAAGGACATTGACAAGCTTGTGCCCCCAGGAATGCAGGAAAGCGGCCTACACCTCGCTTGTCAGGTCTGCCCTGGAGTACAGCTCCATTGTATGGGATCCTTACCACCAGAAGGACATTGACAAGCTTGTGCCCCCGAGGAATGCAGGAAAGCGGCCTACACCTCGCTTGTCAGGTCTGCCCTGGAGTACAGCTCCATTGTGTGGGATCCTTACCACCAGAAGGACATTGACAAGCTTGTGCCCCCGAGGAATGCAGGAAAGCGGCCTACACCTCGCTTGTCAGGTCTGCCCTGGAGTACAGCTCCATTGTATGGGATCCTTACCACCAGAAGGACATTGACAAGCTTGTGCCCCCGAGGAATGCAGGAAAGCGGCCTACACCTCGCTTGTCAGGTCTGCCCTGGAGTACAGCTCCATTGTATGGGATCCTTACCACCAGAAGGACATTGACAAGCTTGTGCCCCCGAGGAATGCAGGAAAGCGGCCTACACCTCGCTTGTCAGGTCTGCCCTGGAGTACAGCTCCATTGTATGGGATCCTTACCACCAGAAGGACATTGACAAGCTTGTGCCCCCGAGGAATGCAGGAAAGCGGCCTACACCTCGCTTGTCAGGTCTGCCCTGGAGTACAGCTCCATTGTGTGGGATCCTTACCACCAGAAGGACATTGATTGACAAGCTGGAGGGAATTCAGCGCCGCACTGCCCGCTTCATCAAGCAGGATTATTCCTCAAGGAATCCAGTTTTTGTAACACGTATGCACCTAACACCTCTACATGAGAGACGAAAACACAATCGTCTGACATTTCTATGTAAGGTCATCAACGTTTATTTCCCAGCGCTAAAGGCAGATGACTACATGAGTACATCACGCCCGCCAGAAATAAGAGGCAAGTGAGACCAACAAGAGCTGAAGGAACAGAGTCTCTAAACATCGTCTCTCAGTTCGCAAGAAACAACAGCCGTCGTTATAACATCAAATTCAGCAACGCTGAAGTCCGTAAGAACAGCTTCTTCCCGCAAACTGTTAGAGAATGGAACGGCCTCAGGGAAGAAATAGTGACATCTGAGATGATCGAGGCTTTCAAAAACAGCATCTCGTCTCAACCAGCGAGTCATTAAAAAGCAATTTCCCCCCAAAATTTAATTATTTATACATTTTTCTTCTTCATATTTTTATTATTAAAAGTGTACTATTATATTATATATATTTGTATGCTCTCCTCAAAGTCTTCCGTCTGTGTATATGCCAGAATTGGTTCCTGCCAATGTACCACGATGCAGATGCGAACTACAAAGTACTATTTAACATTTTTTTAAATAGAAAGAAAAGAAAAATATTTTTCATTTGAAAAATTGTGGTTTGAATGACTTGTGAGCCCTTGAGCCCTTGGCTTAATCGAAGCCCCTCACCCCCTCATGTAGGCTACAGTTACTCCACTGAGTCTGAGAGCCATTCAGAGAAGTTCCACGTCTGTTCAGTTTCCTGACTCTTGTTATTAGCAATGCAACTGTTCCTTTCTGTCAGTCAGCTAACTATGATCATTTATGTCATGACTTTGATTCATAATGTGAACTTTCAACTCCATTCCAGACTTCGCCCTCCAGACTGGATTGGAGATTTAAGCATGACCTGAGATCGCAGAATAATAATAAGAAGAACTCCATTGTATTAGTGCCATTCGTCTCACAAGAAGTCACCAAGATTCTCGTCTCAGCATTTGTACTGTCTCGCATCGATTACTGCAACTCATTACTTGTAAGCTGCCCCACAAATATCCTCAGTAAACTTCAAAAAGTTCAAAACAATGCAGCTCGGTTAATCCTTAAAGTCCCTCGTACAGACCACATCAACCCCCACCTCCGTATCTTACACTGGCTTCCAGTCAAGGCAATAATTAAGTATAAAATTGCTTGCCTCTGCTTCAATGCTGTCAATTCATCTGAACCTGCCTACCTCTCTAATCTCGTTCACATTCTATGGTGTACTCACCCCCAAGATATCTCCGTTCATCTTCTAAATAATAATAATAATAATAATTAATAATGCTTATATAGCGCAGAATCTTGCAAAGCAACTCAATGCGCTTTTCACTCACCATTCGTACAAACATTTCTAACAAACTGGTTCACGTATCCTCACCATACATCTCTATGAAAATGAATACATTAGAGAATGCATTGCATATAATCATAACACAACACACTAACACCCACCTCCCTTCACCCCACCCCCACCCCAACCATCCCCCCAGCCCACCCCACCCCCGCTCCCCTAGTCCCCACCCCCACCCCATACACACACACGCACGCGTTAACCTCATACTCAACGTCAATGAGCTGGAAGACAAGAGTGGGGAAGGATCATAGACTTTACAGAGAGAAAGCTTTCCTGAAGAAGTGGGTTTTTAGTTGGGACTTGAATGAAGGAAGAGTGGACTGGTTACGGGTATGGTCAGGGAGAGAATTCCAAACGTTTGGTGCAACAAAACTAAACGCCCTCTAACAAACTTATCCTTTGTATTGTTATGCAAACACTAAGACATATACTGAATGTTCATTTTCTTTCAGTGCCTCTTCTACCTACAAATTCCTACACTATCAACTGTTATGTTAAATCTTCAAAACAGCTCAAAAACGTACATCTTCCAACAAGACTTCTGACTTCTTTCTTGTCCTGTTTTCTGGCTTAAAACTATGTTCCCTATATCGTATGTGAGTCAGCGTGCACATGTTTGTGTGTATGCACGCCTGTGTGTGGTGTGTGCACGCGCATGCACATGTTATGGCTGTGTGCATGTCTCTTTCATATTTTAGTAGTTTATTTATGTTTGTGAAGCGCCATGAGCTCAAGAGACAAAAAGCGCTCGAGAAATGTTTATTATTATTATTATTATTGAAAAGTACCTGTGTGTTTTACTAATGTGTCGCAGGAACCCTGTGACCATGGCCCCAACACCGTCTGGAAACAAACAGCAAATCACAGCCATGGCAAATGATGCTGCTGCTAAAGTTGCTTTTGCTAATGCTTCTGTTGCTGCTGCTACTACTGCTGATGATAAGCGCGATGCTAAAGCTGTTGCTAAAGCTGTTCGTAGAGCTGCTGCTAAAGCTGCAGCAGCTGCTGCGAAAACTGCAGACCAAACTCCTCCAGCTACAACCCAAGAAGCCCAAAGCAGCAGTCAAGGAGAACCTCAACCCCGCCTCTACTGGGACCATTATTATGTATACAGGTCAACAATACCCTGGAAGGATAGAGCCTTGAAATCGAAATATCGCCATGCTAGATCTCTGTAAGTGTGTGTGTGCGCGCGTGTGTGTGTGCGCGCGCGTGTGTGTGTGTTTTCATTATTCCTGGGAAATATTTGAAACCAAAATGTTTTTTAATTTATGTAATTTATTTGGAAAAGAATTACTTTTTTTAAAAACTTCTTCCTTGCCAGAGAAAAAATGAAAAATTATTTTCTTACTATGCTATAAAACTTAAAAAGACCTGTTAGACATAATCTGATAAAATGGTCAAGAGATATAGCCTACAGTGGAATCTCCCTTATAAGACCTTCAAAAATCATCCAAGGTGAGGTCTTATAAGGGAGGTAGTTCTAATACTTACATTAGTTACAAAGGACAATGTCTCAGGGAAGTAGGTCTTATGTGGGAGGGAGTCTTATAATGGGAGGTCCCACTGTATTATCATTCCTGACTTGTCTCAAAAAAAGCCAGGACTATCACATCAAAAGTTGTATGACATCATCAATGACATCACACAACCTTATGACATCATCAATGACATCACACGGTAGTGTAGTAGATACAGGGCAGGCAGTGAAGGGGCTAAATACAGTGTATTAGTAATTTTATGAAAACTATCAAGATAATTTTAGAACATTTGCTTTTGGATTCTTTTCAGCTCACCAACATTCAACATTTTGCTAATATACTAATACGTTCACATGAGAATGTTCAGGTTGAGCTTTATTTTATTTAAATTTTTTTTATTTTATCCTATATGGATGCCCCAAAAGGGATAAAAGGATGATATTTATTGATTCTTGTGTGTGCGCGCGCACGTGTGTGTGTGTGTGTGTGTGTGTGTGTGTGTGATTAGGGACTAGCTTTGAATTGTCATATTGTTTGTTACTGTTGGAAAACTGTTATGTTTGCGTATTGTTCAGGTATCGAATTCTGGACCTGCCTCCATCAAAACCCACCGGACCGACCATAGTGTCTAGGGAATGTAGTTCTGCCCGCTGCCGCCCACTTCTACCATGGTCAGTGTTCACTGTTCACTGTTGGTCAGTTTGACCATTTCAAAGTGTGTGTGTGCAGGGTTTATGAACTTGTTCCTTTCTAAAGGGGTACGCTCACCCCCTGTTTACGATTCTAAGGGGTACACACACACACACACACACACACGCCATTCTAAATGGTACACAACAGTTTTCATGAAATATTAATGTCATGCTAAAGATGTAAACATCTATTTTCTTAAGGCAAGAAAGGAGAGAGAGAGAGAGGTTGATCAACACTTACAAAAGAATGTCACACACCTGTGAAACGACAATATTGGATACCAATTTTAAAAAAATCTTCCAATGAGCAATCAGCTTTCGACAATTAGCCTGGCTAATGGCTTTCTCTGTGATCTTGTATAATTTTAAATCTCGACTTAACGACTCCAGCTTGTGCTTGTAAATCTCCTTCAGATCACGTACCCACATGTGTAAGCCTATTTGTTGTCCGTTTGTTCTGGAAGAGATTTCTGCTGTGTATGTCGTTGTCTGAATTGTTTGTGTGGAGAGTGTGTGGGTACTATTGTATTGCTGTATACTTCCAACCAAAAGAAACTACATACATGCATTTTATATGCGCACAAAAGAACGGCTCATTCAAATTTCAAATTTTCAGGATTTCTCATTCAATTATTTGCACACCCCAAATTTTAAGTTTTCTTGCATTCGTGTGATTAGTTTCGATACAATAGCTCAACAAACAATACCACCCCCGATTTTTAAAATCACAAAAGAGTGGCCACACTTCTTCTTCTTCGTCGTCGATCACATCAGATGGAAGGCCACACAAAAAGTGTGAAAATTGGGCGTGTCCACTGTTGTTGGTGAGTCACTTGTGTCTACAAAGTCCCAAGGAACAGCCGTGTTTGGTGATGTTAAACTAAGGGGGTTACGTTATTTGTTTCACTATTGCTTCAAAACTAAGAACAGATTTGTTGTTTTGCACATAGACTTACGTTTGCTTCTGTAGACATCTCAAGGATTGTATACTGAGCAATAAGATATATGGACTGTTTTGTAACTTCATGACCTTTCGAAAGTCTGTGTTTTTAAAAAAGCCATGATTTTACAAAATAGTCCTGTATTTTATTGCTCAATATACAAGACTTGAGATGTCTGCAGAACAAAAGAGTATAAAGGCATGTGCAAACCAGTGCATCTAGTCACCATCTGTGCTCATTTTTTAGCCTAATTGTCATACATACAGAGATCAACAAAGTTAAGTATAACTTTTTCTTAAGAGGGTAGAACACAAAATGACACTGCCACATCCTTTAATATTTTACATATTATTACTTCAGTTATGTATACATCAGACCTTAAAATGTCATTGCATTCTTGTCATTAGTTTTGAAGCAATAGCCAAACAAACAACGCAACCCACAAATTTTAAACTCACGAAACATGGCTGCTCAAACCATGTCAGAATTGGTTGTACCCACCCAATCAGCAATAACTTTAACTGTGTGAGCAGTAGTTCCTCGGGACTTCCTGGACACATTGAGGGGGTTCATGCCAACAGCGGCGGCACACCCAATTTTCCCACTTTTTTTGTGCATCCACACTTTTCTGATTTTCAAATTTGGGATGGTAGTTTGTTGAGCTATTGTATCGTAACTAATCGCAGGAATACAATAAAAGTTATGATTTTGGAAAAACAAATAATTGAATTAGACACCTGCAAAACTTGAAATGATTTGAATGAGCCGGTTTTGTTTTGCGCACATAAACTGCATGTGTGTAGTTTCTTTTGGTCAGCAGTATATTTTAGTGTGCTTGCCACATTTTCAGCTGATTGTGCCTGAATTTGGATTTAAAGTGTGGTTTGCTTTTACCAGAATTACTTGTCCATGTTTGTACGCTTTGTTTATTGCGATAATGCTGTGTTATTAGTTCATATCAATTCATTGCTGTTCATAAATGTGTTTACTGTGGTGATTCTTTTATGTATATGGCTGCAACTTCTCAGTTATGGGATAATAACATCTGTATCTGCTGAGCAATAGTTCTTACATAAAACCAATATACTATTTCATTAGAGAGCTTACAAATCACCTCATTGACATAACTATTGAACCGAGTGAAGCCAAGTTTGTTTCTGCCTGTGACTTTTGCCTGTCTGAATCGATCAGTGACTGTTTTTGTGTTGTGCCTGTTACTTCTGCCTGTCTGAATCGATCAGTGACTGTCTTTGTTGTGCCTGTTACTGTTGCCTGTCTGAATCGATCAGTGACTGTCTTTGTTGTGCCTGTTACTGTTGCCTGTCTGAATCGATCATGTCTTTGTGCTGTGCCTGTCTGAATAGACATTGCGACATGCAAATATTTTTTTTAGAAAAATTAGGGGTGGCCAGTGGCCACAAACTGATAAAACTTACAAAATGTGACGTAAAAATATAAATGATTTTTTTTTTAGAATGACGCACAGTGTTCTAAGTGCTGTATGTCTGCTCAAACACTCGAGTCGATAGGCTTTGAGAGCTGAAGGTAGAGTGACTTCCCCCGTTTGACCGATTGAATTAGGCAAGATCACTCCCACACACCATGAAATTACTCCCCTTTATTATTTCCGAACAAGTCCTATTGATCAGTGACTTTTTGTGATGTGCCTGTTATTTTTGCCTGTCTGGATTTATCAGTGACTGTCTTTGTGTTGTGCCTGTTACTGCTGCCTGTCTGAATCGATCAGTGATCAGTGACTGTCTTTGTTGTGCCTGTTACTGCTGCCTGTCTGAATCGATCAGTGACTGTCTTTGTTGTGCCTGTGCCTGTTACTTATCAGTGACTGCCTGTCTGAATTTATCAGTGACTGTCTTTGTTGTGCCTGTTACTTCTGCCTGCCTGTCTGAATTTATCAGTGACTGTCTTTGTTGTGCCTGTTACTTCTGCCTGTCTGAATTTATCAGTGACTGTCTTTGTTGTGCCTGTTACTTCTGCCTGTCTGAATTTATCAGTGACTGTCTTTGTTGTGCCTGTTACTTCTGCCTGTCTGAATTTATCAGTGACTGTCTTTGTTGTGCCTGTTACTGTTGCCTGTCTTTGTTGTGCCTGACTTTGCCTGTCTGATCAGTGACTGTCTTTGTTGTGCCTGTTACTTTTGCCTGTCTGGATTTATCAGTGACTGTCTTTGTTGTGCCTGTTACTTCTGCCTGTCTGGATTTATCAGTGACTGTCTTTGTTGTGCCTGTTACTTGTCTGCCTGTCTTCTGCCTGATTTATCAGTGACTGTCTTTGTTGTGCCTGTTACTTCTGCCTGTCTCGATTTATCAGTGACTGTCTTTGTTGTGCCTGTTAGTACTGTTTTGCCTGTCTGCCTGATTTATCAGTGACTGTCTTTGTTGTGCCTGTTACTTCTGCCTGTCTGAATTTATCAGTGACTGTCTTTGTTGTGCCTGTTACTTCTGCCTGTCTGGATTTATCAGTGACTGTCTTTGTGTTGTGCCTGTTACTTTTGCCTGTCTGGATTTATCAGTGACTGTCTTTGTGTTGTGCAGGAGGGAATTCACAGGATACAGCTGGTTCAAGGCTGATAGATGAGGGCCACAATTATTTACCAGAAACAACCTTGGGCTAACCAGGAATTGTTTGACCCAACTACCGTGTGTGTGTGTGCATGTGTGTGTGTGCATGTGCGTGTGTATGTGTGTGCATTTTTTGATACATGTGCGAAAGTTGGTTTGTTTTGCTTTAAAAAAAATTAAATTGCATGTACCGTTTTTCCTTATCAATGTTTTATGGATAATTCGTTTCGTGTGCTCATTTTTTTTAAATGTGCAAATGGCTTAATCACTAAACCCTTCAAACTTAGACTGTGCATATGTTTGCACTACTTAGTATTAGCATTATGCAACATTGGGCACATGCCTCCTGTTTCTCCCCCATTCCCCTCCCCCATCCACCCCCTCCTCCCCCACCCCTCCTCCTATCCAGTTCAGGCCTGATTTACTGACTGGGAGCTCAATTCAAAAGTATCCAAACCATCTGCATTTTGCCCATTTACTCAAATGACTTCTGAAGTTTTATCGTTGGTTGACATCAGCCTCAATTTGTGAACAATAGTAAAATGAGAGTTCTGTACGATGAACGATTCTCTACAGTCACAACTGAATTGCAGTTAGTATACAGCTTACTCTTTGTGAAAGATTATGACCTTCAATTTGGGGGGCTTTTCTTTTGCCCTTCCCCGATGCCAGCTATCCTATGTCCTTTGGGCCAAGAGAGTGGTGATGTACACATCAACATGGCATCTTTATTATAAACAAAATCGCAGCCCAACCCTTTGAGATAGCAGCTGCTTGCTGCTATCTGAAAGCCCTAGTTGGAAAAATCAGGCTGGCACACATTATAAGATCATCTGCATAGTGTAAACTGTTCTGTAGTCCTATGGTTTGAATCTGTTTGGTTTACAGTTAAGGCATAGTGTTCTGTAGTCCTATGGTTTGAATCTGTTTGGTTTACAGTTAAGGCATAGTGTTCTGTAGTCCTATGGTTTGAATCTGTTTGGTTTACAGTTAAGGCATAGTGTTCTGTAGTCCTATGGTTTGAATCTGTTTGGTTTACAGTTAAGGCATAGTGTTCTGTAGTCCTATGGTATGAATTTGTTTGGTTTACAGTTAAGGCATAGTGTTCTGTGGTCCTATGGTTTGAATCTGTTGGTTTACAGTTAAGGATTCCTATCAACTGATAGTATCAGTTGCCTTTGTCCAGTGTGGAAAATGCCTGTATAAGAAACATCTAAAATTGTTTGCTATAGGACAGTTTACTTTACGAGATGTTTTATTTGTCAGTGTCTAAAAAATGCCTGTACAAAGACTGCCCTAAAACTGATATGTTTCTGTGATAAAATTGTTGGCTAATATTATAGTAATAAAAGTTCTATTCAACCTTAAGACTCATTTCACTACTTTATTGTTGTCTTGTTGTGCTCCCTATTCTTGCATTCAGAATGGGAGCCCATTGGAATGGGAACGTGTCTGTGCCTTTCTCTATTTGTCTGTGTGCACGTTGTCTCTGATCAAAATATGGTCCATGTCATGGCGCCTAAACCACTGAACCAGTTACAACAAAACTTAGTACTGCATGTTCCAAAAGTCTTATGCTTGTGAAAATCCGTTTAACGTCCTCCAGTCCGGCTGAAACAGACACATATGGGACATTAGTAGATAATGAGATATAAAGATGTTGGGAACGATCCTGGAGGCAATGCCCGGAGGCAGTGCAACTCCAGGAAAGTCCCGAATTTTTAACGATACAGATGTATAAGCTTTTTAGCCTTGTGCTTGTGAATGAAATCTAGTGTTTTACGTCCTCTCGACCCAGCAAGGCACATATGGGACATGTATTAGTTTTGGAAATCTGGACATAATCTTGTGCTTGTGACATTTGATGTCAGCCAAACATAGGCCATACAATAAATTCTGTTGATTAATCATCAACATGGGGCCAAACAGTGTTAGCGTGTATTTATGGGAATGCACTTTTTGTAGAATGTTGTGCTTGAAAAACACATTTTGTTGTTGTTCGGTTTAATGTGAATAGCATGGTGGAAGTGGGTGTGATGTCATGGGAAATACGATTGAGCACAAGAGTGGAAAAGCACAGATGTAGCACAAATTTTGACCAAACTTTTTTTGTGATGGCGCTCTGTGACCCTTTTTCAGTCACACACACATTGCATGCAACAACAAAAAGAGAGAAAAATTGGGTGGCATGCTTCTGGCTGCAACACATTCTCCAGGTGGGAGCAACCTTAATTTCACAGAGACGTATGTGTAACTATAATGTAGCAAATTACTAAAAGAGAAAGTTTGGGCAAATAATGCTGAAAACAAGAGGCAACGCCTCGTAAATGTAGTCCCAGTACCAGCAACGCCATCACCACAGAAATCTTTTCAGGGGAGGTAAATTCAATTGTGACAGGGGATGTAACTTGATTTTCAGTTTTCGTGTCAGTTAAACAATTACTGCGTTGATAATGCTTGTCATTCTGTGAATCTGACACACGTGCAGCATCAGCACAGTCTAAAGTAACAATGTACCTAGTTTCAATAAGATCGGTTCATTAGTTTAGGCGCTATGGCATGGCACACATTTCTGGGTCACACACACTCACACACACACACACACACACGCGCACACTTGATAAAGTTGAACAGTGATTCTAACACTAGGCCTACAACCACACACACTCACACACACAGCAGTATCTTTATCGGCAAATATCCTCAACCTGATGAAGTTGGCCAATTAACAGATCTTTAATGTCGTCTGCTAACTCAAGGGAAATAATCCATGCACAACTTACATTGAGAGTTGCGTTGCCCATGTGCAGTCTACCCTCCATAGCCAACCAGAAAGCCTTTTTACTACCACGTGACCCTCCTGTCCACACTTCCAACATAAAAGTAAGAGATGGGGCCTTTACAAATGTCTGATTCAGACCAAGAGGACGTAAAACTCCATTTTCGTCGTCGTCTTGGCCCCATCAATCAACATTATCCCAGTTTAAAAAATATTGAATATGACAAAGACGCTGATTATTACAAAGTGAATGGATATAATATTATGTAGCCGAAATTAGTAGATTGTGAAAAGGCGTCACCTGACAATGTTTTGTTGTAAAATGTTTTATTTCTCAGGATTGCCATATTGATACAGGGAAAAAATGAACACAAATAAGCCACAATAACCCTCGAGTCAAAAATTACCTCCCTTGAATTTCACCAGTAGGACTTGTTTAAAGAAATTCAACTTATGAAAACTAATTATAAGTGGGTGGTTTTTTAAAAGATGGAGAGATTGAGCAGCACCATGGCCAGCAAGGGCATCATTCATATTGTTTAGTGTTATTTGTGTTGAAAGTAAAACATGTTATTAATGGTTAAAAAAAAAAAAGAAGACGATAATAATGTTTAAGTGATGGTGTTTCTTCTGATTTTTCAAAGAAAATAGATATGTCCAGATTAAGTTTTGTTCCATTCAATGACAACTTTTGTTTAGCTATTAACAAATGTAATGCTTGATGAATGATAAAGGAAACTATAAAACAAACATTAAAAAACCCGTTTACAACTAGGAATGTTCCTGTATTTCATGTTCAAATTATGAAATATGGTTTTGACCTTTGCCTTGAACCTGGGGGCTGTTTCACAAGGGCTAACGTTACGTAGCGTGCGCGCAAATCAGCAAAAACGGTACTAAGAAACACCTCTTTCGCCGACATTTGCCAAAAACGTTTTGTGGCTACTCCCAAGGCATCTTTTGGCGAACTATCACGTGACTAGCATGGGGTGAATACATTTCTTGCTGTTGATTGGTCCATTAAAGTTTGGCTTAAATAATTAAAAAAATGTTGACCAATCAGACAAGAGTTTGCAATATTCTTCCGCAAACGTTTTCTTAGGCCCCGTTTGGCGTAAGCGTTATTCGCGTGGCGACCGTTATCTAGAGAAACTAGACCCAGGAGTGCAGTTTATATGGCTTTTCTATCTAGTTCAGTGTCTGTGTGTGTGCCAGTTACGGCGGGTATACGGTTTGACTGTTAAATAGTAGGTTACTGGTGTTACATGAGCAGGGTTCCAACTCTTTTGAGAACACTTGAAACCCCTGTCAATTTCAGTCCAGCCAAAAATGTGCTTGAAACCCCTTCAACATTAGAAAAATATCCATTTCCTTTTTCTTGTTGTGCTTCCAAATCACAAAGACAAGTCTGTAAAATTTGGGCTACTGAAAGACAGTACAATCCTTTTTATTATCCCTTGAAAATATTTGTTTTCAGCCAAATTTTGTACAAGAAGTTTGAGATAAAAACGTTTTTCGGCTGCATTATAAATAAATGAATTTGCTCAGTTAAACACTATCATTTGCTTGCAAGGAAAAGGAAGTTGTTTTTTTCTTTTGTTTTTAAATCCTTTGCACATGCGCACCGATGAGTGCCTCCTACCCTGCTGCTGCCGTAGGAAGCTGAACAGGATCCGCTCGGTCCCTGAGCACCCTCCCCAACCAGCCCTGTCTTCATGCGAGTCCAGGCGTGGCGACTCTTCCCATCACCTGAGAAGCTTCAAGGCCAGGACGAACCGGCTGAGGAACTCCTTCATGCCGTCAGCAGTCCGCCTCTTCAACGCCACCTCCTGAGGACTGCTGGGCTGACCTCCTGGGGCTGCCTGGTCCACTGAAATTGATTCCGAGAGAGAGAGAGAGAGAGAGAGAGAGAGAGAGAGAGAGAGAGAGATAATGTGTGTGTGCGCGCGCGTGTGTGTGTGTGTGTGTGTGTGTGTGTGTGTGTGTGTGTGTGTGTACGTGTGTGTGTGTCTCTGTGTGTACGTGCTTGTGTGTGTGCGCGCAAGTTTGCGTATGTGTATGCGTGTGAGAAGAAAGAGGGAGAGTGGGGGTGGGGTGGTGGAAGAAAATTACGAGAAAGCGGGGAGGGGGGTGTTTGGCAATAATATTGTGCAATATGTTTTAATGTGAAAACCCTGTATTTCACTTTATATAATTTTGTTATTTTATCCTTAAATATTTAATACAAGCATACCTGTGTGTCTTAGTCTGTGAGTGTGTGTGTGTGTGTGTGGGGGGGGTAATCATATTTAATTGTATTAATTTTCATGTGTTAGAAACTTGTCTACCTGCTTCTTCATAACTGTAAAAATGTTATTTTTGATAGAGAAAAGTGTGTGTGTGTGTATGTGTGTGTGTGTGCGCGCGCGCGCGCGCGTGTGTGTGTGTGTGTGTGTGCGAAGATGTTTAATATCTTGGGGTCTCTGTGCATGTGGGCATTTCTCACTCTTTCACATGGTGGCACGGTGATGGGCAAGTTACATTGTGACTGGCCTGTCACTCTGTTGCCGTGGTGGGGGTGGGGGTGCTCATGTGTACAGACACCCATATTAGTGTGTTCGCATTTATTGCATTGGCCTGTCACTCTGTTGCCGTGGTGGGGGTGGGGGTGCTCATGTGTACAGACACCCATATTAGGGTGTTCGCATTTATTGCATTTTATTGTGTTTTTGCTTTTTTGCAATGATCGATTGCAAGACAAATTTCCTTGTTCTAATGAGATTGGGACAATAAATGATTGATTGATTGATTGATTGAATCACACGCATGAACCTTCTTTTTGCTTTCCCCACTGATGTTTTGGGTGGCAAATATCCCTGCTGGGAGTGGAAAAATACAACTAGAGATGTACTGTGATTGACAGTGCAACCCCGGCCAGATTTATGTCTATGGTGTTTAATTAAAGACCCACCAGATCACGTGTCAAAATCACGGGTTTCACGTGTTTTCCCTCTTATACCTGGTAAGAAATCTTGTTTTGACTCCATACAAATGCCCCCGAATTGAAAACGAAACCATTTTAAAGAGCAGCCTCAATTTGAAGTTGGGAGCATTTGTATGTGGGTCACACCTACCCAGAAAAAAACAAGGGAGTTAATCGTGGTGGATCAGCGTGTCTTTAAAGCAACTAACCAGTCAGAAAGGCTATACTGTATGGAGACGATATGTTTGCATACCAACCGACCCATGCATGCGGAAATCACCTTGAATAGCCTCCAAATACCTAAATACAACCCTGGACTTCTTCCCTGACCCCCCTCTCCCCGAGTATGTGTTAATCACCAGGAATAGCTTCTTAACATTTTAAAACACCCCAACCACTTTTGGCACAGCTACAAAAAATGTATACAATAACTTGAAACAGACATACCATTAAAGCATTTACACACACTCTCTCTCTCTCTCTCTCTCTCTCTCTCTCTCTCTCTCTCTCTCTCTCTCTCTCTCTCTCTCTCTCTCTGTGTGTCATACCTAACAAGTTTGTCTGTCGTTAGTCGTGTGGAGTCACAACGCATGCCCGTGTGCTGCCCTAGAGAAGAAGGTAAACACGGGAAAGCCCCGTAGTAGTGTGCAAGGAAGGCTTGCGTATACCTCCTTCAGTGGGTTCGCCCTCACTCGGAGCGTTGAGATCCGCCGGGTCACTGTCCCTCCCCACCCCGCCCTTCCCACCCCAAGCCCGTGCAGTGGTCTCCCCCTTGAAGGGGGCCCGCCCACTGTTGGTTGTTGACGCGAGGATGGCTTGCGTATACCTCCTTCAGTGGGTTCGCCCTCACCTGGTGCCTTGAGATCCTCCGGGTCATCCACTCCCTTTCCCCCTCCATTCTGGATCTGGATCTGGATTCATACGTCGCAGACGCCACTTCTGACGATAGACGCGACGGAACTAGGAGAGCACATTCCCTATTAGAATTAAAAGAAAAAGATAGAAAGACCTACTGCTTACCCTGGGTTAAGACCATTAAACCCCCCAGTTCAGCCGGAAGGGCCCAGCTAGGCCCCACTTCCAGAAGCAAGCAAGAACAATAAAATAAAAAATAAAAAATGATCTAGTGGTCAGTGGACGCAGGCTCAGATGGTGATCTGTGCTTAATTTTATGAAGTTCTACTAAAGCTTAAGTCGGAAACTAAGCGTTGTTACTTTCTAAATTAAGTAAACTGATATACTTCATTTAGAAAGTAACAAGCACTGGTCAGCGCTGATGTGAATGCGCTGACGGAGCCTGCGGTGACAGTAGCCTCACTCAGTTGGTTCCACTCCGTGGCAGTCCTGACGAAGAAGGATCTACGATACTGCTCCGAGTCCGTAGTCCCTTCTGGGACACAAAATCCACGGGAATGGTTTACGGCCTGTATTTCCAAGATGTTAGTGGTTTGGAACCCCTTGAATCTGGATCTGATTAGGATCCCAAGTTCGATTATTAAACTTTTTTTATGACGTAGCATCTCGCTTTCCAATCTTATAAATATTTTCGAAATCTGTCTGTGTGTGTCTGTGTGTCCCTTATACACGGCCACAGTTCTCAACCGATCGACACCAAATTTTATATCAAGCATCCTTGGCACCCTCCGAAGGTCATGCCGTCCTTACTTTTCCGCCAAGGGGTCGAAGCGCGCAAGTGGGTCGAACCGAGCGCGAAGCGCAAGAACTCCAACGCTCGAAGCGCTGAGTCGTTAAACCTATGTCTCATGTGCCAAGGGTTGCACAGCTAGTTATTATATATGTCATTGGGAAGCGAGATGCTACGTCATAAAAAAAGTTTAATAATAACTAGCTGTGCAACCCTTGACACATGAGACATTTTATTGTTGTTCCACTACCCCGATCGATCGCACTGCCACATTGCAAGCACAAAGCAATACTTTCTACAATCACTCCATCACTCTTTCGAAAAAAAAATCCAGGAGAAAATGCCTCCAAATGTTCGTTACTGTAGTGTAGGCCTAATCATTGGCCATACTTGCTCCTTACAACACCAGACAACTAGAAACAGCTACTCTTGGTTTACAAACACCCAATCTGCGCTGAGAATCAGTGTTGTTCTTCATTTCGAAAAGAATGCGTTATTCTAAGAGAAACTTACTTTCAGTTTGCAGTTTTAAAAAAACCGGTTCACAGCAACTCGAACCGGTTTTTCGAACCGCGGAATTTCAGGACCGGTTCAGTTTTCGGTTCAAACCGGTTTTCCCCCCCACCTCTACCACTGAACCGTGCAGAATTGGTGGTCAGTGGGGGTGCAGAATTGGTGGTCAGTGGTGGTGCAGAATTGGTGGTCAGTGGGGGTGCAGAATTGGTGGTCAGTACGTGGGGCTGCAGGGTTGGTGGTCAGTGGGGCTGCAGGATTGGTGGTCAGTGGGGCTGCAGGATTGGTGGTCAGTGGGGCTGCAGGATTGGTGGTCAGTGGGGCTGCAGGATTGGTGGTCAGTGGGGCTGCAGGATTGGTGGTCAGTGGGGGAGCAGGATTGGTGGTCAGTGGGGGGGCAGGATTGGGGGGGGGGGGGGGGGGGGGGCATGATTGGTCCGTGGAGGATGAATCCATATTCGTGTTCATTTAACCTATAAAAAAATTACATTATAAAAAGTGTTCAAAATCTCTAAATCTCTTTTTTTTCCCTTGCATTTTTTTGCGATATATTTTTTTAAATTTGTATTTCTTTTTCTTTCTTCTGACGGGTGGATGAAAACAAATTTACCTATTCCACTTTTCCTCATTAAAAACTCACTCTCTCTCTCTCTCTCTCTCTCTCTCTCTCTCTCTCTCTCTCTCTCTCTCTCTCTCTCTCTCTCTCTCTCTCTCTCTCTCTCTCTCTCTCTCTCTCTCTCTCTCTCTCTCTCTCTCTCTCTCTCTTCAGACGTATAACTATAACTGGTCAACTCATTCAATAAACACTTTATAAACTTAGCAGAGTCTCTAAGTCCAACAGATACATCACAACCTGCTAAAGAATATAACCCACCACCTTATCTTCAAACCTTTTGTAATACTAATGTTAAACCTGGCAATTCATTTAAAGTACCTTCTTTGGCTCATGAAGTTGGCTCCCTTATTTCAAGTCTAAAAAAATCAAAAATCAATGGGACCTGATAAAATAAATAGCTCTCTCTTAAAACTCTCACTTCCCTACATAGTAGAACCACTTACTTTCATATACAACGCGTGTCTAGACCAGAACATAGTTCCACCTAGTCTCAAATCAGCAAAAGTTATACCATTGCCTAAAAGTAAAGATTTTTCTGATCTGAACAATTTTAGGCCAATTTCTCTTCTTTCAGTTCTATCTAACCGGCGCTAGAAAAACACATTCATAAACATCTAATGCACCTTGAAGTTAATAATCTCTTTCACCCCTTACAATCGGGCTTTCGACATCACCATTCTTGTCAAACTGCCTAGTCCATCTCTGTGACACATGGCTTTCAGCAATCAATGAAGGCACAATGACGGGTTCTGTATTCCTAGACTTTAAGAAAGCGTTTGATCTTGTGAATCATGAAATATACTACTTTAAAAAATGACGAAAATACTGTCTCTTTCTTTGCATCATATCTTACTAATAGAACACAGTTTGTCCTTAGTAATGGCATAAATTCGTGCACTGAGGTCATAAAGACAGGTGTGCCCCAAGGATATGTCTTAGGGCCTCTTATATTCTGCCTATTCATTAATGATCTACCTTTATCAATATCAACTGACTCTGTCTCATATGATCTCTTTGCTGATGACACTTCTCTCCATTCTAGGGCAACTAATCTACCTTCGATTCAAATATCTCTTCAGTCAGCTTTACATGTCTCTGATTGGTGTAGCCAAAACCGTATGGTCCTCCATCCAAACAAAACCAAAAGCATGGTAATTACTTCAAGACAAAAGCATCAGAAAGAACCTCTAGTTTTAAATGTTTATATTAATGACAAATGCCATAGACCAAGTACGCGAGCACCGAGTCCTAGGAGTGATAATAGACAACGAACTAAAATGGCAATCCCATATTGAAAAAATGACACATAAACTTGCACGCAGCCTATTCCTACTAAAGAAACTTACACCCTTCATAGATATAGATGCACGCAAAATGGTTTTTCATGCCCACTGTCTCTCGCACATTAATCACGCATCTGTAGTTTGGGACTCTGCAGCCAATTGTCACCTATTGAAAATCAATTCTATGTACAAAAGGGCAGCCAAAATAACTCTTCCTGATCCTGAACTCAGTACATTTGAAAAACAAGCCCAGTTAAACTTCCACTGCAATCACAGCTTAGCTACAATAAAGCCATTCGCATGTACAAAGTAGGCCTACGTACTACTTCTTAGCTCCACAATATCTGAAAAATCTAGTTACACAAGCCTCACAACGTTATGGTTCAAGTAATTATATTTTACCACAAACAATAATTTTAAAAGGCATTGCTTATGCAAACAAAACAGTGTCAATGAAGGGACGTTTATAAGCCGCGAGGCTTAGGCTTGAGCCAGTCTCACACTACACTATACTATACTATACTATACTATACTATACTATACTATACTATACTATACTATACTATACTATACTATACTATACTATACTATACTATACTATACTATATGCTATGCTATACTATGCTATACTATACTATACTATACTATACTATACTATACTATACTATACTATACTATACTATACTATACTATACTATACTATACTATACTATACTATACTATACTATCCATACTAAGAATTGATAAATTTAAGTCGAGCTTTACCTTCTCGGGTTCTTTCATATTGAACTCGCTTCCGTGTGACATTAAACTGTATATGCTCCTCTATCTCAGCCTTCAAAACGAGTCTTCGAAAGACACTAACATTCGACCCTCCTTAAGCTCATTTACCCCCCAGGGTCATATCTCCTGATATGCTAGATGCTTATGCCGATGTTAGTATGTATTAATTTCATTTTATTAATTTCATTCTATTTGTTAACTATTCGCCTACAATGTGCCTAATTATGTTAGAAATATTGTCCTCAATTTAATGCAAGTTGTTACCTGTTACATACCCTAGATGATGAATGCATATATATTGACCTGTTATATAATGTGTGTTTCCTTTATATACATGCGCGCAAGTGTGTAAGTATGGTTGCATATGTTTGTATGCACGCGCGAGTATTAAAAATTATGCAACTGTTATAATCCCATATTTCAGCCTATCTATGTTTCATAATATCAACTGCTTTGCTACCTTTGTATTCAGCTCTGTATGTGTAATAGTATGCTCTGCCATGTTTGTCTTTTGTGTTAAGTATATATATATCAAGGACAGATTGGAAGAATAGGCGTTGCCTAAATTTAAACAGGCCCGGCGTATCCAGGTACGGCGTCACGGCCATGGCCATACCACTTTTTTGGCCCCCCAAAAAAAGAAAAAAAAGAAGAAGAGAGAGAGGGGGAAGAGAACGGCACGCCTGTTCCAGAGTACCAAAGAAAAAAGGGGGGGGGGGAGAGAAAGGAAAGGGAAAAAAAGAAGAGAAAAGAACAGAAAGCTAAGAACAAAATGAAGGTGGAAGTGGTGGTGGGCTGCATGAGTGAGCAAGGAAGCGGAGAGCAGATGAATGATTGGGTGTGGTGTAAGAGTTACATATTTGTCTAAATGTAAAAAGTTTGTTTCATGTTTTTGATTAATATTTTAATTTTAATTTTGATGTATTTTATCTTTTTTTTTACACGGTGGAAGATAATTTTCCATCTAAATACGTTTGTACAGTGCCAATGGACAATACAGAAACATATGACTTAAAATCTTATCTTATCATGTCACTTTCTACTATATCTTTTGCTGTTATTTTCTTTATTTTTCATACTACCCCCTAAAAAGCAGCAGAATCTTCAACGTGATGAAGTGGGCTGTCTAAGGAGTAGAAGAAGAGAGAAAACAACTAAAGTGTTCAATTTGCGAGGTTTTTATTATTTGGTCAATATGCGGTTAAACGACAAGCAAGCACGCTGGCGGAAGAGTGTTTTATGTTTGTTTCCGACTGACTAAGTGACTTTCTTGACGGTGTAGGATTAGGATTAGTGTATGCCATAACCCAGCTTGTTATAGACGAAATGAGTACCCCAGATAACACAGAATCTGACGAACGTCAGCGAAAGTTTATGAAGACTCACAGATTTGCATGTTTAAACAAACAGTTTCGATCTAAAGAATTTACAAGTTATGCTGCTGAAGCTTTTCTGACCAAAACCCATCGGAAAGACGGTATGATTTTGGGATAAGTATGCCTATAATGGGCTATCTACATGTCACCTTGTGCGTCTCTCTCTCTCTCTCTCTCTCTCTCTCTCTCTCTCTCTCTCTCTCTCTCTCTCTCTCTCTCCAGTATCCAGTGACAGAGAGATAAACTACAATTGGCTTGTACCCACGTGTCGTCATATCCGGCCACAAGGAGCATGCCATATTATGGGAGACCGCCATCTTAGTCAGTAACTTTGTTTGAAAAATGCCAGATCGATGCTGTTTACACACAAATAAGGACTAAGATGGCAACACTTCCGTTGGAAGGGTCGAGATGCGCATGCAGGTGGGGGGAGCCATAGGATTAGACATGCGGGATATATGTGTCCAGAGCATTGATCGAAGTTGGATGATCAAATTAATAATTTATATGTTGTGTGTGATTGCTCGCGCTTGCATGTGTGTGTGTGTGAATTATTGCTTTAACCCCTTGACTGCTGAGCCGACTAGGCTGGAAGTCAATCCCCCAGTACTGGGCTATCAGCACAATCAAAATCTTCACCATCAACACTTGATTCATGCTCAATGTTATCTGGATCGAAATCCTTGTCAAAACTTCATTAGCATTATACCACTTTTTCGATGCCATCCTACTTTGTCAAACCAGAGAGCGTGTGAACTCAGTGAAGTCTACTTCGCTCAAACTTGATGAAAACAGGTCATGCATGCGCGCGCATTTGCGGCAAGGTATCCCATAATAGGTATCAAACGAAAGGGAAACAACTCTACTTTTCAGCTGTCCAATTTGTTTTCTCTAACACCGCGATGCTGGCCCTTTAACCTTGCCTATATAAACGCATGTGACGGGGACGAACGGACTCGTCGTCAGCATTGTCAGTCAAGCCGGAAACGGCCGCTGTAGGACGAGTGGATTCGTCCTACGCAGTCAAGAGGTTAAAGATTGTTGTTAAAACAGTTACTTAAATACATGGGTTTTTTCATTTCAGTCATTAGGCCAAATAAAAAAATATGTGTTTCCGGGAACATGGCCCCCCAAAATAGGTCTTTCAAAGTTTTATTTTTTGGGGTGGTTTTTTTCACGGTGCAAGATATCTGGTTGACATCGGCATCGCGAGTTCCGTTTCACTTCCTGACCCATTGCGTGTATTTTTAGTTGTACAAACATCCTTCGTTGATAGGCTACGAAACACGAAATAAAACAAGTTTGCTTTCTTTTCTTTGCTCAGTACGCCTTAGAGGCCCTACAACGAGAATCGCTGGCTGTAGCATTGAAAATCGATAGTGTGCACCAAAACAAAAATGGTGGACTGAAAAGTTGTGCTCCTGAGTGACAATTTGTGTGATTGGACAAAGCCAGGGTCATCGGCCAATCAGAAACGTTGACAGAAAGGATGCTCGGTTCGACTCAATATCGAGAAGGCAGCCGCGACTAGGCCTACGCACTCGTTAAGTAAAAGTGCGTTTGTTTTTTGTTTTTTTGCGTGAGTTGGGCCGCACTGTTCGCGATTTTATGCATCCTAGGGGGGATAAATGCGGAATCCCGCAAGACCGCACTCTAGAATCAACACTGAGAGTGCAATGGTTGTTTCCCTTGCATCGTCTGCTCAAATTGCTTTTTTTTTTCTGCTTTTTAAAAAAAACTCGTCCCCCCCAAAAAAATAGGGTCGGCAGCAAAAGCTAGGCTCGGTCGGGTTACCGGAAACAGACATGGTTTTTTTCTTGGCCTTATGTTTATAAGTTTTGTTTTTTATCCTTTCGTTAATGGGACTGAATAATAGGGACTGATAATATACTTTATATAGTAAGAAAATAGAATAACAAAATTTGAATTTTGAGTCAAATTTGGGAGGTGCACCTTATTGTCCGTAAAATACTGTAATAAGGCATAATAAAGTGCTGGTTGAGTGTTGTGCATAAAGTTATAATATGCATGTTTCAGACTGTTCAGGCTCGGAAATTTTCCCCATTCCATTCCGCCATGCGTCCCTTCCCAACTTCATCCCTGACACAGAGTTTGTGGACCAGCTGATCGCTGAGCTGAAGGGCCTGGACATGCAGGAGAAGAAGAATGACCTGTTTCAGTTTAAACAGGTAAAAATACAGTCATGTTGGCCAGGATGTTTGGGTTGGTAATGACGAAATGAGTTCTATACCCACCCAGTGCGGATTCCTTGTTTTCTCTGACATAATAATAATAGACCTATATACTGATTCAAACCTTATGTCTTACTCCCGATTCAAGGTGAAAATCGACGCTAGGAACAAAGCCATTAAATTGATTAATAAAGCCTAAAGGTGAAGAGAAACTAGACTCACATGCACACGCACACACAGACACACGCACACACACACACGCACACACACACACACACACACACACACACACACACACACACACACACACACACACATGCACACACACACACACACACACAGACATAATGAGGGAGTCATTGCGGGCTTCACTCTTGTTTCTTCTCTGTCACTTTCTCCTTTCTCCATCCCAACCACAGATCTCAGTTAATAGTCTGACTGGTTCTCCTTGTTTCTTCTCTGTCTCTTTCTCCTTTCTCCATCCCAACCACAGATCTCAGTTAATAGTCTGACTGGTTCTCCTTGCTTCTTCTCTGTCACTTTCTCCTCTGTCACTTTCTCCTTTCTCCATCCCAACCACAGATCTCAGTTAATAGTCTGACCGGTTCTCCTTGTTTCTTCTCTGTCTCTTTCTCCTTTCTCCATCCCAACCACAGATCTCAGTTAATAGTCTGACTGGTTCTCCTTGCTTCTTCTCTGTCACTTTCTCCTCTGTCACTTTCTCCTTTCTCCATCCCAACCACAGATCTCAGTTAATAGTCTGACTGGTTCTCCTTGTTTCTTCTCTGTCTCTTTCTCCTTTCTCCATCCCAACCACAGATCTCAGTTAATAGTCTGACTGGTTCTCCTTGCTTCTTCTCTGTCACTTTCTCCTTTCTCCATCCCAACCACAGATCTCAGTTAATAGTCTGACTGGTTCTCCTTGTTTCTTCTCTGTCTCTTTCTCCTTTCTCCATCCCAACCACAGATCTCAGTTAATAGTCTGACTGGTTCTCCTTGTTTCTTCTCTGTCTCTTTCTCCTTTCTCCATCCCAACCACAGATCTCAGTTAATAGTCTGACTGGTTCTCCTTGCTCTCAAAATGAGAGAGCATTGAAGACGAAATGTAATTTTTAACATTATCAATCATTATTTACAATATTAGTGATGCAGGGCTCCCAATTGTCCCGCAAAACAAGGGGTCCTAGGGACTCCTTCACTTACAGTATAGAGGGTTCTGGAGGCAGGATAGAGGGTCCCAGTGGCATTGCAAATGCTAAAAATAATTTTTCTAGTGCATCCCTGGGACCCCCTTGCTCATTCCTTTAGAGGGTCCTTGAGAATTTTAGTGCTTCATAGACCCCCAAATGGGGGTCCCTGGGTGCCCTGTGATGTATGCAAATCAGACACTGGTCATACATTAAGATTGTTCCAATGATAGGATGTTTTATATGCTGCGAGGCCTAGGCTGTGATGCCTGTGCCTGTCCCTACCGCTACTACATTTTTACAAAAAGACAATGTTTCAATAACATAATTAAAATAGATAGCATGAATTTATTTTGAACTTTTTCTTGAGTTTAGTGTTGACAGAAATTCCATATGTAGTATGTAGTCTGGTCATTAAAAATCGCCTCTCCCGCCTTCCCCAGTTTAACATGTGTAAGGGTTAAACCTGACACTTTTCAAAAAAAGGAAATGGGACATGAAACTGTGCACTTTTAAAATCAATATAAAACAATTTTGATGCATAATCTGGGCTCTTATACAATAGCAATCAGGTTTTCGCTTACAGCAAAGCTTTTTTTTTACAGTTTTAATTATTTTTGTTGTTAAAAAAAAAGAAGGAATTCCTTCTACAGTGTAATTCTATACCGATTTTATAAAAAAAAGATTTCCTTCCTGAGAAGGAAGCAGTTTAAGCCATGCATGTGTAATGTATGCTTCCGTGTGTGTGTGTGTTTCAGAGCATGGAATTGAAACATGCGAGCTCATCTTGCATCAACAATCTCAGGTAAACAAAAATGAAGCCCATGATTTTCATGCACATAGTCACAAGTGTCATAGATTAAATCTGGCCCATACTCTTCTTCTTCGATCGCTCAGACAGTTTCCTGTCAATTATGAGCGCAGATGCATCATGCTGCCGTTATGCGCCTAACTAAGAAATAGTTAGGCCCAGCAAGTCCGACTTCGGCTGGAGGAAATGTTTTTGAAAGCGTTTCGTGACAAAAGGCAGGAGAATGGACCGGTAAGGCAGAAAGATAGTAGATGACAGTGAGCAAAGGGAAAAGGCAGAGTCAAAGAGAGTGACAGGTTAGAGGTAGTTACAAGCACAGACCTTCCAGAAGGTGGGGGAACTATTTATAAAAAAGACCCCCCAGTACCCCCACGGGGAGAAGGCCCATACTCGATGTTCTGTTTCTTTTTAAAGACACACTGACCCACCACGATTAAGTCCCTTGTTTTTTTCTGGGTAGCTGTGACCTACATACAAATGTCCCCTACTTAAAACTGAGGCTGCTCTTTAAAATGATGTTTCGCTTTCAATTTGGGGGCATTTGTATGGGAGTTAAACCTGGTCAAAACAAGATTTCTTACCAGCTGTAAGAGGGAAAATACGCGAAACTCGTGATTTTGACACATGATCTGGTGGGTCTTTAAGAAATTGAAGTCTAGTAATATCAATGTGAATCCAACATAGCAAGAAATTAAAAAAATGATGTTGGTATTAGTTGTTGTTTTGGTGGTTATTGTTTGTTTATTTTCTTTTGTTGTGTTTGTGTGTGTGTGTGTGTGTGCGTGCGTGCGTGCGTGCGTGTGTGTGTGTGTGTGTGTGTGTGTGTGTGTGTGTGTGTGTGTCACTGTGTGTGTGAGTAAAGTGCTGATGTGTATTGTGTGTAAGTGTAATTTGTATACATGTAGTGTAATTTTTTCTTTGTTGTGTTTAAAAAAAAAATTGTATCATTCTTCCAACATTCATTTGCGTTTTCGCTGTTACGCAATTCATTTTTAATCTGTGAACTCTTTTTTACTTTTATAAAATAAATTTCAGAGAGGTTTTGCAAGATCAGCTTTTACCCTTGTTACGAGAAGTCACAAGCCTCAATCTGAACGACAGATTGGACATGTTCTGCTCCAACTACGACTACACAGGTAATGTGCTACTTCACCTTCTAAGCTACAGTGGAACCTCCCTATTAAGACCTTCCCTATGAAGACTCACTCTAATTTGTGACCACAAAGAATTTCACCAAAACATTTTCTCCTTCATATCCCTATCAAGACCCCTTCCTATTAAAACGTTGAAAAAATCAGCCAAACAAAGGTCTTAATAGGGAGTATTGGAATTGTTTTTAACTCATCTAGCACCGTGAGAGAATACAGAACATCACTCTACACTCCTACCAAATGCAAAGAGATTCACTGCCAAATACCCTGCCATGTGTTTGTCTGCTTTTAGAACTTATATCACTGTTTCTTCCACTGAAGTAACGCATGCACACTTAAAAAAAGGTTACTCCTTTCTTGTCGGTTGAGATGCAGCAGGCAACCAAGAACTTAAAAAATACATGACGCTAGAAGAGTTAGTGTGGTCACCACTTCAGGATTGGGAAGATTCAGTGACCATTGAAACATGTCATTTCAGAATGTTGCACCTTCACCCTTGTTGATCCGTTTTGCTGCAGACACCCTGCTGTGTCATGATGACGAGCTGTGTTACTGTCAGATCTGTTTACCTTTACGATTTTGGTGTAATTTTTTACGGTAATTACAGCTACAGAAAAAAACCCCGGGAAAACAAATCATAAATATAAAAAAACCCACTACAATTGCGTCCGTAAGCGAAGCTTTTGAAACGATGCGGTGAAAAGTCATTTCGCGCCATTTCCGTTGCTGTTCCAAAATGGCGTCCAAGCGAGTGCATTCCAAAGCTTCTGTATCTTCTGGTCGAAAAAATCAAAAGAAAAGACATCAAAAGTCACTTAAATGGCACAGAAATTCCGGGAAAGTGACCTAAAAATTCCAGGAATACGTTGTTCAGCACTAGGTGACGAGCATGTGTTCTGTGTCTACTGCTCGACGGACATTTAGTATTGCAAATTCAGGTCAGTACGATATCGACGTTCACTGGTCACGCGTTGGATTACGTTTTTTTCTTCAAAATTACGTTTTTTTCTTTAAGAAATTGAAACTTTGCAAAATAGGGGTAAACAGGTCTGTAATGTGGTCACCACTTCAGGATTGGGAAGATTCAGTGACCATTGAAACGTGTCATTTCAGAATGTTACCTTCACCCTTGTTGATCCGTTTTGCTGCAGACACCCTGCTGTGTCATGACGATGAGCTGTGTTAATGTGGTCGCCACTTCAGGATTGGGAAGACCTTTGAAACGTATAATTTCAGAATGTTGCACCTTCACCCTTGTTGATCCATTTTGCTGCAGACACCCTGCTGTGTCATGACGATGAGCTGGAGGAGAGGTACATCGCCTTCATCTACTACCTCGTCCCCGACTCCTGGAGCAAGCAGGACGGGGGAACGCTGGATCTGTTCGACACAGATGGTGAGCAAACGTCGGAACCTAAAGCGTTGGATTGGTCGGTGAATCCGAATCCATAAACCGTGGAGCACCTTCGAGCGCCTGGAAAAAAAATTACGGTCCGTTTCCGCGAAGTGCTCCGCTAGTGCCCAATTTGCACTTGCCGACTAGGACCACAGACTGTACTGTTTATATAAATGAGAATCTCGTATCGCGTGACTTGCGTATTTTGGACTTTACTGTGTCAAAATTGATCAACATTTCACGTTTTTATGATTTTTTAAAGTCAACAATAACATTTTTTAGTTGCCTGACGAAGAATTATGGCGTCTGTTGAACGATATTGTACATGATTACAGCGATTTTGACGTCTTTTTAGCGAGGTAACTTGCAGAAATTGATCGAGTGGGTTGAATGTGACCTGGATAACAGATTTTGAAGCTCTCAAAAAAAAGTCTATGATGTGGCACACCAAAATTATCGCAAAAGTGGGTGCCGTCAGCCGAATGGCTACAGTATAGAAATCATGGAGAAACTGTTGTAGGCTGCACTGTTTGCGAAGCCCATCTTTGCAACGGACATTGTTTTGCACAGTTTTATTGCACATAGCTGTAGTAGACTGAATATTCAGTTCTCTGATTCCAAATTGGGAGCCTTCTTTGCCGTCACATGTGACATTTTTTAAAAAGTAATCAATACTATAAATTTGAAATTAGTGTTTCTTTGTGACTTTTTCATAGTATAAAGAACATAATAGAAATAATTCAATGCATTTACAGACTAAAATTATATCTTTAATTATTTTAAAAAATTACCTCCTGCAGTGAATTGCGCAAGTTATTTCGCTTGGCATGGGATTTCATAGCAAGGTTAGCGTTGGGTGAGCTGGGGGTAAGTGGGTTAGGAAGTAAAGAGAGAAAATGGTGTCCGGTTCCTGAAAATGGGCATAAATCATCACATTTTCAATCTTAACTTATCTTGTTTCTCAAGATATCAGTATGAAATGTTGTGTAGTAAGTTATTATATTGTCACAGCTTTGGTATGTTCCTCAATCAAAGTCATAATTGTCAGATCTAAAATTTTAGTAAAATTATATCTTCTAAATAAATTCTGAAATTTAATCGCATGTCATGAGTAATCCGGCCCAAACAGGCCAGCCGAAAGTTGCCTCTGTATATTCAAGCCGCCCATAGCTCACCCCCACTCAGACTCTCCCTCTGATCACAGGGCTCCCAGGGACCCCCATTTGGGGGTCTATGAAGCACTAACATTCTACAGTACCCTCTAAAAGAATGTGCAGGGGGTCCCGGGGATGCACTAGAAAAATTCTTTTTAGCATTCGCTATGCCACTGGGACCCTCTATCCCGCCTCTAGGACCCTCTATACTGTAAGTGAAGGAGTCCCTGGGACCCCTTGTTTTGTGGGACGTTTGGGAGCCCTGGGTCATCATCATACACTGAGTTCAGGCTTGTTATTCACACACTATGAAGAAGCTTCTCACTTACAGTGATGCCATGGTATCTGTATGGTGCTCTGTGTGCTTCAAAAGACAGATTTTCCCGAAAATGTGTGAAAGGTTCTGAACTGTAGAAGAGGTTATTTCTGTAACAAAAGCGAATGCAACAGGGTTTAACTGGTATTTATTTAGTTTTCTTTGTCTTTGTTGCCTGTTCTTCCTATCACTCCAATGCCACTTTGTTTCAGACAAAGGGCAGCCAAGAAGCATTGTCAAGTCCATTGTTCCAGAAAAGAACTTGTTTGTGTTCTTTGAAGTCACCCCAGGGTCGTTCCATCAGGTATGAAGTCACCCCAGGGTCGTTCCATCAGGTATGAAGTCACCCCAGGGTCGTTCCATCAGGTATGAAGTCACCCCAGGGTCGTTCCATCAGGTATGAAGTCACCCCAGGGTCGTTCCATCAGGTATGGGTCACTGGCTGTCTGCTTCCCAATGTGCAACATTAACCCTTTCACCGCCAAAGTCGCATTTCAGCACCACAGTGATTGAACACCTATGCCACTAAAAGGCATCAAATTGGAATCTATTATCCAAAGACCCTATTGTCTTAGTTTTAGGAAGTAAGGGTAGACCTTATTTTATATATGTCACAGAAGAATCCCCAATACTGCAGAAGGTTTTTGTTCTCTACCCAGGTAAATTAAATGGATTTTTTTTGGCTGAAATGTGGCTGGCAGTGAAAGGGTTAACTGTAAACGCTTTAGCATTGTGTTACAATTGTTTCGTATGTCAAGCAATAACACATAAATGCAAATGCTTCAGAAGCGCTTCATAGTTGTTTTTTTCTTCTGCTTCTGCATTCCCAGGCCATAATGAGTAAGGTACGTATGTGTCCATTTTCAGTTTTTACTGGTCTCCCCGCTGCATACAGCTGACACATTCCGATTTCGGAAGAGCTCAAAAGAGAAAAATTATTTGGAAGATTTTTTTTTAAAAGGCAGGAGAATGGGCCAATAAGTCAGAAAGATAGTAAATGATTGATAGAAAGTAATACCAAGGGAAAAGACAGAGTCAAAGAGAGTGGGAGATTAGAGAAGTTACAAGCACAGAACTTCCAGAAGGTGGGGGAACTATTTTTACGAAAGACCCCCAGGTATCCACACAGGGAGAGACTCGTGGAGGGGGCAGAGTCGTCCAGCTCCCCATATGGAGGCACAAGGCATCCACCCCCACTGCCCTACATAGTTTTCTAATTTCAAGGTAGGAATAAAAGAATGTACGGTCATAATGTGAGAGGAGTTTGGAGGGCCTCTCAACTGTTTTTTGTTTGTAATTTTCTCAAAAACGCAAAAGAATACAGTGCAAATTCTGTAGGTCAAAATTTATAGGACTGAAATTTTAGTTTGAGATAGCCAATATTTTGAGATTAAAGAAAAATGTTGTCCACAAGAAAAATTAAATTGGGACCAAAAGACTTGTGAATTAGGGGCTGTGCACATTAGATTTCCAATCTGCAAGTTCTGTATTGAAACTATTCGCTTCTACAGTGGAACCTCCCTTATAAGACCTCCCATTATAAGACTCCCTTCCACATAAGATCTACTTTTCTGAGACATTGCCCTTCTTTGTAAGTATTAAAATTGCCTCCCTTATAAGACCCCTCTCTCATAAGACCTCAATCTAATTTAATCATACTGTACCAACACTCAAAACAACTGCATTAGCCTAAAACAACCTGGAACCTTACCCTAGCACAAGCTAAAACGAAACTGGCCCCATGGGACTGCACCCATACCGCAGGGAGTAGCGGGAGTGACTCCCCTTACTTCCGGGTATGACGCGCACCCTTGGGGCACCGGATATGTCATTCTTAAATTTTCCAGCCTTTCAACCACACCTGGGCCTACCCTGCTCCGCCTTTTCTGACTTGTCTATCTGGTGGGTTCGTTCCGTGCATAGCTTTGTTCTATTCAGTTTCTTGGGAAGGCTGTTAGTCATCCTATCGATATTATTTCATTGTCATTTCTTGGTGTTCGTTTTAGTTGAAAAATTATTTCGTTCACTCTGTTGTTCGTTTTCGGGGTGGCGTCAGCCATTATGGCTTCTTGCACCCCTCGGTTTCCACTTCGGGCAAAGCAGTTTCTGCTTCGGTTGTTTTTCTGTTTCCAAGTCAGTTGACTCTTCTTCTCTCACTAGGGACCCTTTGGGCAGGTTCTCTTAATCTTCTCTAGAAGTTTTCGTCTAATCCTCTCACAAATCCTACGTCTCGTCCAGTCACAGTCCGTTTCGGTTACACCGGCCTAACCGGTTTCGGAGCCCATTCCAGTTTCTCTCCCTTCGGAGGTTTCTGCTCCTTCTCCTTTTCCGTTAGACTCGCAGGCTTTGTACTACGCTGTCTTTCTTTCGCCACTTGGACTCTTCGGGTTTCAGGGTTCTCCCTTTCGCATCGACAGAATCTTCCTCCTTTTTCGGTTCTATGATTAGGCCAGAGAGGGTGCCGCCAGTTGTCTCTTCTCGTGAGACTGTCACTGGCGCAACCCTCTCTCCTTCTTCTGTTCACAGGCTTGCCTCCAGGAGGCCCTTGTCCGCTAAGGCCAGCGTCGACCTCAACAGGGATAGGAAATCCCTTTCCACCTCTGGTTTCCGTCCTGTGGGCTTGATGTTTACGGAACAGAGAGGCTCCCCTCCGGGGAGCTTGCCTAGTGACAGAGGTGACTCCTCTGTCACCAGACTGGCCAGTCTGTCAGGCAATCATCCGGTGGTACCTGGGAGGTACCTCCAGGATCGGGAACGGCCTGTTCCCTTTCCTGAGTCCGGGCTCAAATCCTCCACTCAGTTCGAGGGAGAGGTTACCAGGACAGTCAAATCGGTCGGTGCGGGGCACCTTCATACCGATAAGAGTCCATACCCCCCTCCCGGGGGATGGCTCTCCAGTGATCCTGGCACTGGCGCGGTTGGGGCCTCTTGGCAGTCCCACCGCAACCGGAAATTCGCTTCTCACGGTTGTGAGACGGTTTCCTCCGGTTCTCCCGGTGCTTACCCGGTTTCACCCGGTATTCATCCGGTTTCTCCCGGTTGTCTCCCGGTTGCTTGGCCAACGCGGACATACCGGGGGATGGCACGGTTGGAGCCTCATGGCATTCCCACCGCAACCGGATATTTGCTTCTCCCGGTTGCGAGACCGTTTCCTCCGGTTCTCCCGGTGTTTACCCGGTAATCATCCGGTTGTCTCCCGGTTGCTTGGCCAACGCGGACATACCGGGAAAGGGTTCGCCTAGAACCGGAAAATTCCGATGATGAATTTCCGGTTCGTTCCTCCGGTTTGGGTCAACCGGGAATGTCCCGCTCGCACGGAGGACGCCACGTTCTCCCGGTTCCGGCCGGTGTTCAGAGATCCTCTCACTCCCTACCGGCAGAGCCCTCTTCCAGGCATGGCCCTCCGGTGGTGTTTGACTCTTTGGGCCGCCCTTATCAGAAGCTTCAACGGCCAGACCCCTCCAAGGAATTCTCTGAGTTTCAGTCCGACTAGGAGTCAGACATGGAACTGGACCCTCAGTCGGAGGTCCCTCACTCTCACACTGAGTCCTCGGTTCAGAATCTTCTCAAGATTTTGTCTCGATCGTGCCCTTACGTGGTACCTGTGCGTTCCTCCCATCAGGAGTCCGCCACTGATCACGCGGTTGGCTCTCTTCTGCAGGCCAAGAGCTCTTTGACTCTCCAAGCCCCCTCCTTCCCGGAGGATTTGGTGGTTAAAGCGGAGTTCACTTTGAGGACCGGCAAGGTCCTTTCGTTGAACAGATTGCTGAGGCTAATCTGGGGCGTTCTCAGCCGGCCTCGTCTCAGTTCGGTTCCTTTTTGGTACCTGGATTCAGACCTTTCGTCCCCCTACCGACGGAATACCTGCCCTTCCCCTCCGTCTCCAAACCTTCTGCTGAGGAGGTGGAGTCCTTGGGGTCCTGCTGCTGTTCCTCCCGTCACGTTCAAGCCTTCGGCCTTCAAGTCTCTCGAGGAATCTCTGTCTGGTTCTCTCAGGGCTTGTGGCATGGCCACCTCTCTCGTGCAAACCTTGGCGGAGTCTCTAGGCAAATCAGCCTCTGATTCACCGGCGGTTTTTCAGTTCTTTGATCAGGTGGATGAAGCTTCCGTTGGAGTCTCTCTAGCCCTTTTGGGCAATGTGCTACAGAGCCTCTCTGATGTCACGGCTGGTTTGAAGGTTCAAACCTGTGCCTTGGCCCGGGATTCTTTTCTGGCGCAGAACAGGTCTCTTTCGTCCAGGGAAAAGGAGCGTTTTGCGCTCTCTTCCCCTTCCGGAGTCGGGCTTGTTCGGGGAAGAATCGGTTGCCCGGTTTTTTCCACGGTTATCCTGACGTCACTTGGATACTCTGTTACGCTTCTCGCAGTAACTAACCGTTTCACTTTGGGCGGGTCTACCAGGCCCAAGGAAGATTCAGTTTCCTTAGGCTCTTTTTGTTGTTCATCCTTTCAAGTTGGTACTAGGTGTCCATGAGGACTACCTCCCTTTTCCCTCTTTCTCCAAGCCTTCTAAGGCTGTTGCAGAGAAACTCCATTGTGACAAATCTTGCCCGGTCAAGTTTTAGCCTTCCTACGTTATACTGTTGGAAGCATCTTTGTCCAAAGCCCTCAAGGGCTGTGCTTTTGTGACGTTGTTGGTTCGGTTTTTTGCTGTATTGCGGTTTTCAGGCTCTTTGAGTCCGTGAATGGACCAGCCATTGGAGTGGCTCTAGCTTCCCTTGGTATTCTTCTGGCCAGAGACTCTTTTTAGGGGCACTTTAGGGACTGTCTGGTTATGAGGTTCGACACGGTCGTGTTCACAGTCTCAGCCTCGGAGGACACAGGTGGTGTCCGACCTCTCAGTAACGAAGGCGGTCACACTTCGCTGTCCCCTCGGTTTTCTTAGTCTGATGGGGTCGATTTCGGAGCTCCTTCCTCTGGCCTGGGTATACAAAGGCCCTTGCAGAGAGAAGTCAGAGTGCGCACTCCTTCTTTCACGGTTTCAACCATGAGTTGTTCAACCTGTTGACTCGTTCGGCCGTTCCAGTCATCCTGTTTCGGACTGGTTCCGTCCCGATCTGGCTTTAACTGTCCGGCTAGCATGATCTTCCCTGCTCAGCCGTCAGATCACCGAACGGCACAGCTTTCAACCTAAAGTTGTTCGACGGGGTGATTTTTGCCTTCCTTCAGGCCCCCCCCCCTTTTTGGTCTTCGGCGTCTCGTTCCGACCGTTTTTTATGGTTTAGGTCGAGGTGTGTCATCGTCACGTTTGCACACTGTTTCGCTTTTTGTCTACATGTTTTCCTTTTCGGTGGGGACATTTCCGCGTCATCTGGTTCGATTTGACGTCATGCGATAGCAACTATGTTGCTGTTGCTGTCTGTTCCTACTTCATAGGCAGTTTTTTATTTTTATTTTACCTCCCAACCGATCGAATTGTCTCCGCTGGTTTTTCACCCAGTCAACGGGGGTCCCTTTCGTCGGTCTTAGCATGTAGAGTTGGTTACGAAGTGCAGTCGCACATTCGTACCGTGGTTTCTCAGTTTGCTAGGTCAGAGGCTGAATCTGCTGCTCTTGCGGATTCTCATCCTAGTACTAGCTGTCTCTATCCCGCCATCGGTCCTTTGCTTGCCCGACATTCTGAACTAGTCTTGTCCAGTTTGTTTTCTGACCCAGACTCGCCCCTTCGATCGATATTTTCCAGTTCGAAAGGGCGTAGCAGTGTGTAGTGGCCCGGTCCGGCCACTCATAGTCCGTAATGTATCAGGCCTTGGCTGCTCTAGGTGACTCGATGCGGAGTTTGTCTTCTCCTGACTGCTTTGATAGTCAGCCATGTGCTTTCCAGAGATGCCTTCCCGGACTTTTTCAGGACTCTTTCTCTTGGTTCGCCTTCTGTGGTGACAGGAAGTTCGATCCGTTAAGACCTTCTTCGGTTCATTCGTCGAATTCTTAGCTTTTCTTCTCAGGTCTAGAAATCTCTGCCCATACCCTTTCTGGGTACAGAGCAGCCATCTTCAGTATGAGTTCCATGGCCTTAGGTGCTACCGTACCGCTAAGCTGTACGCCACCACTGTCTCGCACTTCTTGCTGAAGTGCATGCCGTTGTATTCCTTCCCTCTGATGGCACTAATCCCCCGGGTGTTGAAGAAGTCCTCCGGGAGCACCCGGACTTGATTCTCGTCACACCAATGTGGCCCACGAGCCATTGGTTTCCAGAAGTTCTCTACATGGCGAAGGACGGTCCTCTTCCTCTCAATCTCACTCACGCCACTCTAATTCAGCCAAGAGGCTGGGTCGGACACCCTTGCCCTTCAAGGCTAATCTTGGTCGCATGGCGACTATTCGACTAGGGCTTCGTAGCCAGGGATTCTCCACACGCCCTGTGGACCTGTTGGTCGCCTCTAGGCGTAAGTCGACTCACGATCTGTATGATTTTCGTTGGACCACCTGGTTTTCCTTCTGTCAGATTAGAAAGTTTGACCCGATTCGTCCCCCTGGTCCAGTTTTTAGAATTCCTCTCTCACTTGCTTAGAACCAGGAATTTGTCTTCTCAAACCTTATCCGCTTATAGGGCGGCTTTGATTAGCACAATTTTGTTGGCCTTTGGTTCCAAGTTTACGGAGAATCTCTCAGCCTTGCCTGTTTCTCACTTTCTCGACACTGTGTGCCTCCAGGCTCTGTCCAGGACGTTCCAGTGTCCCCAGTGGGACATCTTTTTTGTTCTTTCTCAGGGACAAGTATGAACCTCTGAAGTCGTCCCTTAAGCTTCTGACTCTTAAGACAGTTTTTTCTGATCTCGCTCGCCACTCTCGGCGCATCAGCGGTGTCATGCTCTGAGTGGCCTGACCAAGGACGTCCAGTTCGAGGAGGTTTTCTCGTCCGTCTTCCTTTCTTTTCTCCCGGAGTTCCGGGCAAAGAATCAGTCTGGCGACATGTCCTCTCCTCTAGTCTCCTTTTCGAGTTGGAGCTCTACGTTTTTACTTCCTCGGACCAAGTCCTTCAGAGGGTCTAAGCGTCGGTTGTTTGTCTCCATCAATACCAAGTATTGTAGCGATGTGGCTAAAGGTACTGTGTTTCGTTGCATCCTCAACCCCATTAAGTTGGCTTACGCTGGCTCTCTGGTTTGGTTGCCTGATAACCCCATTCGCGCCCATGAGTTGCGGGCCTTCAGCTCTTCCCTGGCGATAGTGAAGGGCGTCCCTCTCGTGAAATTGTTATTTTCTGAGGGACATCACCGCTCAGGTTGAAGACGTCTCCTTTTCCTTTAAGAAGGTTGTCGTTTCGCAGGTTCCGGTCTCCTTGTAGTGTGAGTCCCTGCGTTTTGTCTTTCTGTGTTCTTTGGTATATCATGTATATGATTATTTGGGGGTATTTATTGACATATTTGATGGATGTTTTGCATCTTTCAGGGGGTTTTCTTCATGTATGAGTGTTACCCTCTCTGTTTGTAAAATGCCTTTTCGGGTTATTGGTGTGTCAGTTGGCACGCATCACCCTCCACCACGGTGGTAATCTGCAGTTGTTTTGAGTGTTGGTACAGTATGATTAAATTAGATTGGTGGATTTTGATTAATCCTACTATCTATTTAATTTAATACTTACCAACACTCAAAACAAAAAATGTTCCCTCCCAGCCTCCCTCCTGATGCAGGGCTGTAAAATTTCATGAATGACATATCCGGTGCCCCAAGGGTGCGCGTCATACCCGGAAGTAAGGGGAGTTACTCCCGCTACTCCCTGCGGTATGGGTGCAGTCCCATGGGGCCAGTTTCGTTTTAGCTTGTGCTAGGGTAAGGTTCCAGGTTGTTTTAGGCTAATGCAGTTGTTTTGAGTGTTGGTAAGTATTAAATTAAATAGATAGTAGGATTAATCAAAATCCACCATTTGGGATGATTTTTGAAGGTCTTATAAGGGAGGTTCCACTGTATAAGAAATAAGCGGATGAGTTTCCGCGTTCGCTTATTTCTTATGTGAGCAAATGGGATTTCCTTACGGAACTTGCGGATTGCAGATCCAATGTGCACAGGCCCTTATCCAATTTCCATTGCGGTACCTGTTGTTCAGTTAGCTGTTTCCACTGTATCCCTTGTATAAATGCTTAGTTCTCTTTCAGTGGTTTACAGTTTCATCTGCCAATGCCATAGCTGATATACCACCTTGGGTGACAGTAGTTCAAACGTTCTTCTAAAATCAGGATCGAAAAAAAGGCTGATAGAAAGAGTTCAGCATTGGCCATCTTGTCATCCACAGCCTCAGTCTTATAAAATCAAACAGTTCTGCCAACATTGATGGCAGATTAAAACAAGATGATAGATATGGAATTCTAACACTATCTCCCCACCCATCCTGTATGCACACACACACACTGGAAATTATTTATAATGTGGTCACCGCTTCAAGATTGGGAAGATTTAGAGAACATTGAAACGTGTCATTTCAGGATTGAGAGAGTGTTTCACTTTCAGCCATGTTTTAGTTATCTTTTAGTGTTTTCTAATGTCACTGTCCAATGCCATAGCTGATCTACACCACTGGTTGTTCTCCACACACAGGTGTCTGAGGTGCTGACCGAGGACAAGACACGGCTGGCTGTCAGCGGCTGGTTCCACGGACCGCCCATCACTCGCCCCCCACCCTACGTGGAACCCCCACCCCCTGTCACCGCCTGCTACTCCATCCAGGTACTGCTTCTGCTTTCCCAGGCCCTACGGCCATAATGGGTTAGGAATGGCTTTCAGTTTTCACTGGTCTCTGCTGCATTCAGTCGATGCATTCACATTTCGGAGAAGCTCAAAGGAGAAAATTATTTGGAATGTTTATTTTTTTGAAAACGGGCAGGAGAATGGGCCAATAAGTCAGAAACATAGTTGATGATAGTAAGAAAAGGAAGCAACAGAGTCGAAGAGGGTGATAGATTTGAGGAAGTTGCTAGCTTCCAGAAGATGGGGGAGCTAGTTGTGCTGAAAGATTCTCCGGTATCCCCAGTGGGGGATCCAGGTACATTTCATGCCACACTCACTCACTGCTCACTGGTTGCCTTGACCAGGAATGGTCGTGGGGGCGCTGCGCTGATGAGAACACCAACTTCCTCCATCCATGCCGATCGTGGGCCAGTGCCTGGGTTTCTGCAAAGGACTTCTGGGTACACTTAGTGATGATGTCACACCACACTACTCAAATCCAAATCCAATTCACTTTATTATCTCAAAACAGATGTAATCAGCTGCAGTGTACCTTGGTGTAACATTCAACGAGGTCAATAACAATGTTTGCTGTCATACTTTACTGTGTAAGACTGAAAGCTGTGTCATGTACGGTGTCTCACAACATGTGCTAGACCGTGTAAAACTGACATTGATGTAATTTACAGTGTAGCGTCCTGTGCTTTGCCTCGCGTAACCGATATCAAATTGAGGCTAGCTTGCCCCTTTTGCTAGACAAACAAAATGTGATAACTTTTGATGTCATAGTCCTGGAATGCTGGGTTTCAGTTTAGACAAGTCAGGAATGATATATCTAGACAATTTTCTCAGATTGAGTCTAAAACAGGTCTCTTTAATTTTATAAGAAAATCGATAGTGAAGGGGTTAATCTCAAGCGTTGTTTGACTCAGTGGTTTGTCTGGACAGTATGACGAGTTCTTTGAGTGGATCAACCCTGTCTACGTCAGCGCAGAGATCCAAAACGACATCAATAAACGATTTGTCGCCGAGTCTGAACTGGAGCTGATCAACTTCCTCAAGGCAAGTACACAGGATGCTGGATTGTTGCAACAAAATTGAAAACAAAATAAATTGAATTAGACACGTTAAAATGTTCTTTTGAAGACGGGTGAAGTTTTAATGACCGTATTGTGCGAACTATAAGGCGCACCTGATTATAAAGCGCAAACCCAAAATTTAACACAAAATTCAGATTTTGTTACTCTATTTTCTTACTGTACAGGGTTCGTACAGGGTCCTTGAAACCTTGACAAGTCCTGAAAAATTGACATGGCCTTTTCCAGGGCTTGAAAAGTGCTTGAAAAACAGCAAAGGCCCCAAAACTCCTGGAAAAGTCCTGGAATTCTCAGTATCATCTGACCACGTCCTTAATCTCAATCCATCAAAGTCAAAATCTGTCCCCCACATAAAATATTGAAGGTTAAAACTAAATTCAAATGAAAAAACTGAAAAAACTTTCATGGTCATACCGATATTGCGATCATAGCAGACGACACTTGCGTGAGTTGTCTGCCGCTGAAGTTACTTCCCTTTACCGTACCTCCATTCTCCGGTAAAGGACACTGCATTTTCAACGATGTTTGTTTGCCAAAAAGAATATCAGAGCTGGTTAGCTCCGTCAACACATGGTTCAAAACTGAAAGCTAATTGCACAGTATGCATAAATTACTTTGACATCGCCAGCATGGGCGAGAGTGCTGTAAAAAGCCATTGTCAAGGCCAGAAGTACAAGCAACACAGGCGGAGCTCAGGCGGGAACGAAACCGGCATTGACTGGTGTGCCAGATTGAGTCCTTGAAATTTAGTAAACTGATCCTGGAAATGTCCTGGATTTTTTTTTACACAGATCTGTACGAACCCTGTATCAGTCACATTATAAGGCGCAGGGGTCTCAGTCTGGGGAAAAGGTATCGCTTTATAGTCCGTAAAATACGATAATTTTGAAATCTGAAAAAGAAGAGAATTTTAAAACAAATGTGGAACAAATTATGTTTATCATGATCAGAAAGTCTCAGAATGAGTGTAAGTTTGTTCTGAAAGGTTAGCACTAATTTTGAGGTAAGATATAACTGCAGTATGTATTTGAAGCCATGAAAATGGTATTGCTATTTTCTCATTACTGTAAACACGAACTGTATCAATCTTGTATAGGTGCAGACCTGTTTTCATTACAAATTTGCCCGTAATTATTACGTTTTGAGACCTCCGATTACGCTATTATGGTCAGCAACAAAAAAATTCTGCATTTCCGCTGAACGAGTGCGAAAAAAAGAAGAAATCGATAAAAAGCATATTGTTTGAACGGTACTTGGCATTATCGTCAGCTTTCAAAGCTAGTGATGTCCCTTGAATCGTTACTTCCGATCGGTCCGCTGCCTGTTTACAAACCCAGGCCGCCATTTTCATAGGTGTGATCGCAAGTATGGCGAAAAAACAACACATGTAAGCGTTGTCATGTGAATATCCCCCCCACCCCCGCACAACAAAAATTTCGAGTGACGTAGAAGTTTGGTTCGGACAGCAAATTTTAGTTGCATTGTGTGCGTGTTGGCCTTTTGCACACATATAGATTTCTATGCAAGCTTTCAAGAAACATCATTTGCATATTACATTGTTTTGGTTTGTATTGCAGGATGACAAATACGAAGCCCTGGCAGCAGCTCTGAGCGATGCGGATTTGGTGTGGACCCCCCAAGGACCCGCCAACAAAAGGTACCTTAAACAGCTGATCAGCATTTTAGTTTGCCTATTGAGTAAGCTAAGCAAAAATGCTTCAAAATAGGAAAAAAAACCTTTTTGAAAATAATTTAAAATATTTTTTTATAAGCTGCTTATAACAACATACCTTCAACTAAAAATATAATTGATCAAAACTGTCATGGTAGGTAGGTACGTATGTAGGGACCAAACAAGCCATGAAGCTGTTTAGACACTCCCAGCTTTTACATATTTTCTGGCAATTTTTTATTTGGTCAAGGTTAATGCAGCGTACATTTTCCTAATAAAACATTTATTTGTCCAAACTTCTAAAACCTTAAAAACATTTTTGTTATACATCAAGACGATTTCTAAACGTGTTAATAAAAAGGTGCACATTTGATGTCGGTTGGTTACATGTTAATAATTTTGTTGGAGAAATGTCCAAACTCATTGCAATACTGTGACCAACCTACAGACTGGCCACAGCGTTGTAATTGTGAGGTGCTTTACACTAGACACTCTTTGTAGTTGGAAACTAGAAGAGAAGAGACGGACTGTTCTGATGAACTGAACGGCATGTCCGTTATATCTAGAGGCCCTTTGGGAGGGGTTCCTCTGTAATTCTTCGGCTTCTTCTTTTTCTTCTGCATTCCCTGTCCATAAGGCCATAATGGGTAAGGTACGTATGTGTCCGGATTTCAGTTTTTATTGGTCTCCCAGCTGCATACAGCCGTCACTTTCCAATTTCGGAGGAACTCAAAATTGGAAGATTTTTTTTTTTTTTAAAGGCAGGAGAATGGACCAATAAGTCATATAGGTAGTAGATGACAGAAAGCAAAGGGAAAAGGCAGAGTGAAAGAGAGTGACAGATTAGAGGAAGTTACAAGCACAGAACTTCCAGAAGGTGGGGGAACTATTTGTACGAAAGACCCTCCCTCCTCCCGGCATCCCCACAGGGAGTCTGTGGCTTCAATGACCCATCTGCTAACACATTCTCCCCCAATGACTCACAATCTGAAAGCAGTGATCACTGACGTGGTTTCTGTCTGCATACTGGTTTGTGATATTGTTAATGTTTTCTGTGGTACGTGTTATCATTATTACTGTGATGTCATCATTAACTTTGATTATTACTTGCAGCCTCTAAAGGGGATCGATCATTGGATGCTCAGTGTACTTGTTCAGGTGTGTGTGTGTGTTTGATAACTATGTTCTATGTCAATTACATGTGCTTTTATGTTATTTTACAAATTGTCTCTTCTGTTGGGTTATAACAAAGCCTTATTTTGTCTTTATTTTTATGTGCATGCCGAAAAACAAATTTCTTCGCTTGTTTGGAGACAATAAAATTGTTGAATTGAAATTCAGGAGCTACGAGGTGTGCCGCGTGGAGCACTTGCCGCCCCTGGTGCAGAGCTTCCTGAAGGTGATGCAGTCTGACGCCCTGTTCCTGGTGCTCAGCTCCATGACGGGTCTCCAGCTGTACATGGGACCCGCTGACCAGGGGGAACCCAGCGCCAGTGATGCCCGTAAGGATGCAACGCTTGTCTCATGATCAGTGTATACACCGTAGTAGCAAGAGTCGCTGATAGTCTAGACAGTAGCTTAAAGCCTGGTGCCAAGCTTTATGACAGCATTATGCTTGTCATATTATTAGTGTCATTACTTGTCATATCCCTAGAGTTGGGCTGACTGTTTTAATGCTTAGTTTAACTCGTTCAATTCGTTCCGGCCATATATGTCCGGAATTAATAGATAACTGTCAATTTGATGCATTTGCTTCAAGGGAAGTAAATCTGTGTGCACCCAATACCTTGGTCACTTCTTAACTTGCTGCGCTCCCTTAGACCACAATTTTGCATCTAACTTTGCTTTTGCAGTGGTTTGTTCATAACAATCGGTGTAGAGTTTTTCTATATAAAGTCTGATCTACCACTTCCCTATGTCTAAACCTGAAGTAAAAACCCGTAATCTTCTTTCATTTCTCCTTTTGTTTATGTATGTTTTGTTTGTGTGTATGGCTGGAGTGATTTGTGAGGTTTTTTAATAATTCAAAATCGTTGCACTGCGAATGAGTTAAACCTGGTGCCATGCTTTATGACAAGCCTGCAGCTCTACATGGGGCCTGTCGACCAAGGGCAAGCCAGCTCTAGTGATGCGCATAAGGATACAATCCTTGTCTCATGATTAGTGTATGTGGTAATAGCAAGGGTCAGAGATTGTTTAGACACTTTGTTTAACCCCTTGACTGACCTGATGACTTCACTGACATTGACGTCATCAGATGAAGAGGAATAACCCCGATATGCTGGCTTTTGCTCTAACACAATCAAGATAGTTATATCCCCAGACCGTTTTGCCAGATTGGCTCTATCAGTTATATTTTTAATGGCATGATTTGCCCAATTATTTTTTCTTTAATTTTCTCTGGCAGTCAAGGGGTTAAAGCGTTAGACTTGTCACACTGTTAGTGTAGGGTACCAGTGACTGTTTTAACTCTTCGTTTAAGCATAGGTGCCATACTTTATGATGGGTCTGCAGCTCTGTCTGGCCCCTCTGACCCAGCAATGCCCTGCATTGACCATGCCACCTAGTGACGAGTCAGGGGCAGAACATTTTCTGTGGCTATGTACGAACCCCGCCTAACAGGCACCTCAGTATCATGGACACCCCGGTAATCCGGACAGTTTCGCTCAGTCTCTTGTCTTCATATCTATTGCTAAAAGAGTCTCCAGTGTAGAAATAATAATATCTGTATTATTAAAAAATTTGGGACTTTCTTGGTGTTTGCACTGCCTCCGGGCATTGCCTCCAGGATCGTTCCCACCATCTTTATATCTACTAATGTCCCATATGTGTCTGTTTCAGACCGGAGGACGTTAAACAGATTTTCCTTTAGTGTAGCAGCCACCTCACAATTACAGACTGGCCTGTCTGTAGCCTGGTCCCAATACTGAGATTCCTCTGTACTACTACTTTGTGACAGGCAAGGGCGATAATGTTATGTAGGTCAGGGCCCGCAAAACAAGGGGTCCCAGGGACTCCTCCACTTACAGTATAGAAGGTCCTAGAGGCGGGATAGAGGGTCCCAGTGGCATTGCGAATGCTAAAAATATTTTTTCTAGTGCATCCCTGGGACCCCCTGCACATTCTTTTAGAGGGTCCTTTAGAATTTTAGTACTTCAATGGGGGTCCCTGGTAGGTGGACCCTGCGTCTCCATGCACAAGACAGGTGCAGAGACTGTTCAGCATGAAGCCTCATTGTGTGCGGTGTGTGTGTGCAGGGGGGGACAATGCCAAGTGCCGCATGGAGGGGCAGAGACTGTTCAGCATGAAGCCTCATTGTGCGGTGTGTGTGCAGGGGGGGACAATGCCAAGTGCCGCATGGAGGGGCAGAGACTGTTCAGCATGAAGCCTCATTGTGTGTGCAGTGTGTGTGTGCAGGGGGGGACAATGCCAAGTGCCGCATGGAGGGGCAGAGACTGTTCAGCATGAAGCCTCATTGTGCGGTGTGTGTGTGCAGGGGGGGACAATGCCAAGTGCCGCATGGAGGGGCAGAGACTGTTCAGCATGAAGCCTCATTGTGTGTGGTGTGTGTGCAGGGGGGGACAATGCCAAGTGCTGCATGGAGGTGCAGAGACTGTTCAGCATGAAGCCTCATTGTGCGGTGTGTGCAGGGGGGGACAATGCCAAGTGCTGCATGGAGGTGCAGAGACTGTTCAGCATGAAGCCTCATTGTGCGGTGTGTGCAGGGGGGGACAATGCCAAGTGCCGCATGGAGGGGCAGAGACTGTTCAGCATGAAGCCTCATTGTGTGTGCAGTGTGTGTGTGCAGGGGGGGACAATGCCAAGTGCCGCATGGAGGGGCAGAGACTGTTCAGCATGAAGCCTCATTGTGCGGTGTGTGTGCAGGGGGGGACAATGCCAAGTGCCGCATGGAGGTGCAGAGGTTCCGGCACGGCAGCTACACTCTGCTGCACGACACCGACGCCCACGTGGGGGAGATGGCCCTCGACGCCACCTTGTTCTTTGCCGCAAACGGTAACTGCAGACCTGTTGACTTTACTCTTTTCCAGTAGTATTCTACTCAATTTGGACCTCTACTACTCTTCAAAATCAAAATAATGCTCTAATGAGCGACTTAGCTGGATGTTTTGACTGCCAGGTGGCATAACGCTCGAGTGGGGCTAATCCCTCTATATTCTTAGTTGGGGATAAAGAGAGAGGGGGAGGAGTCCCGAGTCCCACCCTCTCTCTCACTACGCCCAACTAAGAATAGCACGTGATAAGCCCCTAACAGTTGGACTGCCCCCTGGCAGTCAAATCATCGCCAAAAGTCGACCATTACTCATTTTCAGTGAACATTGCTTGATGGTTTAACCCTTTCACTGCCAATGTCGCATTTATGCAGCACAATGGTTTAACACCTACGTCACTAAAAGGCATCAAATCAGGGCCTAAATTCGAAGACCCTATTTTCTTAATTTTGGGAGGTGGGAATAGGCGTAATGTTATGCATGTCACAGAAGAATTGAAGATATTTATTTTGTCTCTACCCATTTAAGTTTAAGGGTATTTTTTGGCTGAAAAATGGCTGGCGGCGAAAGGGTTAATGAAGAGGACTACTCATTTCACACCAAAGCTACTCATTTCAGCTATCCAGACTACTCAAGACTTGTGTAGGGGGTAAACAGGTCTGGGTAAGTGTCGGAGAAAAAGGGCGTTACGAAGTAGTGCATGGGAAAAACAGACATGGCATAAATTGACATTTTAATTTTACAAAATGGAACAAGGATTCCTAGTAAATACACAGAAAACAGAATCAAATTATCTTTGCTACTTTTGATTTTACTTTTGAAATGTGACATTCAAGACATTATTTGCAGAAATCAGACATAGCCGACGGTTTTTTGGCTCTTTGTTTCTATTGACGTCATTTAAAAAATAGTCGAATAAACAAAGAAATAATTTCAAAATTGTCTGTCTATGTAGTTTTCGTGATGATGGGGTCTATATAATTTTTGTTTGTTTCTTTCCTTTATTTGTGATCGTGTTGTTGAAATGTTTGGTTCTTGAGTTAAACATGATGTGTTTTATTGTAGAATGTCTTTATTTCAGAATGGTCCATTGATAGTGGAGGTTCCGTGATTGTGTTGTTGAAATGTTTGGTTCTCGTGTTAAACATGATGTGTTTTATTGTAGAATGTCTTTATTTCAGAATGGTCCATTGATAGTGGAGGTTCCGTGATTGTGTTGTTGAAATGTTTGGTTCTCGTGTTAAACATGATGTGTTTTATTGTAGAATGTCTTTGTTTCAGAATGGTCCATTGATAATGGAGGTTCCTTGATTGTGTTGTTGAAATGTTTGGTTCTCGTGTTAAACATGATGTGTTTTATTGTAGAATGTCTTTGTTTCAGAATGGTCCATTGATAATGGAGGTTCCTTGATTGTGTTGTTGAAATGTTTGGTTCTCGTGTTAAACATGATGTGTTTTATTGTAGAATGTCTTTGTTTCAGAATGGTCCATTGATAATGGAGGTTCCTTGATTGTGTTGTTGAAATGTTTGGTTCTCGTGTTAAACATGATGTGGCTTATTGTAGAATGTCTTTGTTTCAGAATGGTCCATTGATAATGGAGGTTCCTTGATTGTGTTGTTGAAATGTTTGGTTCTCGTGTTAAACATGATGTGTTTTATTGTAGAATGTCTTTGTTTCAGAATGGTCCATTGATAATGGAGGTTCCTTGATTGTGTTGTTGAAATGTTTGGTTCTCGTGTTAAACATGATGTGTTTTATTGTAGAATGTCTTTGTTTCAGAATGGTCCATTGATAATGGAGGTTCCTTGATTGTGTTGTTGAAATGTTTGGTTCTCGTGTTAAACATGATGTGGCTTATTGTAGATTGTCTTTGTTTCAGAATGGTCCATTGATAATGGAGGTTCCTTGATTGTGTTGTTGAAATGTTTGGTTCTCGTGTTAAACATGATGTGTTTTATTGTAGAATGTCTTTGTTTCAGAATGGTCCATTGATAATGGAGGTTCCTTGATTGTGTTGTTGAAATGTTTGGTTCTCGTGTTAAACATGATGTGGCTTATTGTAGAATGTCTTTGTTTCAGAATGGTCCATTGATAATGGAGGTTCCTTGATTGTGTTGTTGAAATGTTTGGTTCTCGTGTTAAACATGATGTGTTTTATTGTAGAATGTCTTTGTTTCAGAATGGTCCATTGATAATGGAGGTTCCGTGATTGTGTTGTTGAAATGTTTGAGTTAAAAATGATGCGTTTTATTGTAGATTTCCTTTGTTTCAGAATGGTCCACGGATAATGGAGGTTCTGTGATTGTGTTGTTGAAATGTTTGAGTTAAAAATGATGCGTTTTATTGTAGATTTCCTTTGTTTCAGAATGGTCCACGGATAATGGAGGGTCCATCTGCTATGTGGCCAAAGACACTGGGGAAGAGGTAGGTGCAGATTTGTGGTCCTTCTCTAAGCCTACACGCACTGCACACAAACTGTTCTCTTCTTTCTTCTGCTGCGTTCCCAGGTCATATGAACATAATGGGTAAGGTCTGTTTTTCAGTTGTCACTGGTCTCCCCGCTGCATTCAGCCAACACATTCTGATTTCGGAGGAGCTGAAAGAAAATTATTTATTTTGAAGATTTTTTTGGAGAAAAAAAGGCAGGAGAATGGACCAATAAGGCAGAAAAAAAATAATAGACAGAAAGTAAAATGGAAAGGCAGAGACGAAGAGAGTGACAGATTAGAGGAAGTTATTACTACAGAACTTTCAAGAAGGTGGGAGGACTATTTGTGCAAAAGACCCATCAGTAATCCCATATTGTTGAAGACCAAGGTCCTTTTGTTTTGTTTGCGAGCTGGTTGTATTGAAATTGGATGAAGTTGCAAAGTGTAGGGTGGCACAGTGGTAGCACGTTCGCCTCGTGTCAAGTAAACCCGAGTTCGAACCTGGGTACAGGGGATTTTTCCTCTCACTTTGCACTAGGCCTACTAGTCTTTCGGATGAAATGATAAACCGAGGTCCTGTGTGCCCATGCACTTAGCACACGTTAATCCCAATGGCAATGAAAAAGTTGTCATTTAGTCAAAATCCCCCCCCATCAGTCACACAAAAATCGCATGCAAAAAAAATTGGATGGCGTGCCTCTGGCTGCGACACGCTCTCCAGGTGGGAGCAACCCGAATTTTACAGAAACGCCTCTGTGATTATAAAGTACCTAATACTTAAGTAAATGAGTAGCATCTTCCCTGCCAGCTGCATGTCTACTATTAGCAATATGATGATGTTGCACCTTTCACGAATGCTGATTTTTGCTTTAGAAAGGTCAGGAGGGACATATCTCCAGACTGTTGTGCGAGATTCGAGTCTAACACATGTCTTTTATAATTCATAATTAACTGAAGATGATACCTTAGATTTTCTCAAAAGTTTTGGTGATTGTGAAAATATTTTGGGAAAGAGGTTTTGAAGAAGTTTACAAGAAGTTTAAGTTTTTTTTAAATTTCAGGTTTGGTGGGTGTTTTTTTTCAAGAATTCTACTTTCAGGGTTTTGGGATCTCCTCCCACTAGCACCCCTGCAATGTTTTGAGTTTAAAAAATAAAAAATCAGTATAATTCTGTTCAAGATTGGAAAACTTGTTAGTTGCAAGGTTTCTCGTGTTTATTCAGTAAAGGGTGTTAGTGTTCTTTAAAAAATAAAAATAATAAAAAGTTTCGTGTTTGTGTGTCAGCTGATTGATGTGTGCCCCGCCCCCAACTGCCTGGCCCTGGTCTACAAGGACCAGGAGACGCTGCGCTTCGTCAAGCGCCTCACTTGTTGCATTCTGGTGTGTGTGTGTGTCAGCTGATTGACGTGTGCCCCGCCCCCAACTGCCTGGCCCTGGTCTACAAGGACCAGGAGACGCTGCGCTTCGTCAAACGCCTCACCCACAGGGTCACCAAGGCCAGGGAGTCCCAGTACCACACCATCAACGCCACCTACTATGAGAACGTCAACTGAAGCGGAGGAGGATGCCCCATTGAAAGTCTGCATGTTATGGAGCTGGGCCTCTGTCACATTGAGATAGTATGAGACTTATCGTCATATCTTAGAAGTCCTTCAAAAGTAGTAGGATTTAACAGGACTTTAGAAGGACTTCTAAGATATGATGATAAGTCTCATACTGTCTCAATGTGAATACAGGCCCTGATCTATGGTCGGACATGATCATGCGAGGAAATTCGAAAACCTCATACAGTGGAACCTCCCTTATAAGACCTCCCATATGACTCCCTCCCACATAAGACCTGCTTCTCTGAGACATGGCCCTTCTTTGTAAGTATTAAAATTACCTCCCTTATAAGACCTCTTTTTGGATGATTTTGTAAGGTCTTATAAGGGAGGTTCCGCTGTATCTCGATTTTGTAGTCGTGCTTTCTAATTTGTTCCACCACCTTCCACCAAAAGCTCGTATCTCTAATGACTTTTTATCTGGGGTAAATGAGGTTGTGAAAATAGACAGTCCCTAATTCAGATCTAGTTAAGGACAAAAACCTCAATCTTCATTCTTTTGAAGTCTTAAAGAAAATAATTTGAAAGTAATTTTAACGAAATGCAGGACTAAACTCACAATGTCTTGAACAACATATTCATCATAGTTAATCAATTGTGGTCAACGCGGTTAAATTTCACCGACGATATATAAATCCAACATGCACATTTTATATCGCTTAACATTTTCATTCATTTGTTGGTACGGTGGCTTGAATGTAAAAACCCAAGTGTTCCGAATAAGATTGTGAATGTTGGTAGCAAGATCGTGGGTAGAAAACAAGACAGTTTGTGTTGTATAAAAAAAACGTGTAGTCTGGTCATGTTAAAAACCTGTACAGTAGTGTGTGTCTGTATGTTTCTATGGATGTGTGTGTATGTGTGTGCATGAGAGAGACAGAGAATAAATGAATGCGAGGATAAAAATGGTGGAAAAGAGGGCAATTCTTAACGTTTTGATAGTCGCTTGTATCGACCCTATGTCCAACTTCTTACGAAGCATTTGTTGTCCATTTGTCCTTAGTTTTGTTTCCATTTTTAATGCATGCAAATGTGTTTCCTTGCTTGTATTGTGCTTGTACTAGACCACACTGTAATTTCACCTAACGTGATAATAAAGTATTTTTGACTTTGACTTACACAGATTTGATTTCTCTGTCACGTCTTCTGTCGGGTTTGGACAATAGCCACACGAACTGACGAAGATGTAGTGCAAGTGACATAAATTGTGCATGTAGGATGGTGTCCAAGTCAGATGCCCTACCGGCATATAGCAGTATCTGACAGTGGATCGGCTCCTTTATGGTTTGAATGCGATGACTGATGCATGCGTGATGAGGATTCTGCGTGTTGCGTTCTCCAGACTCCCTCAGTTTTTAACTGCTGTGCAGCTGAATTGCCTATTATTAGGACGTGTATGTAGCTGAATGGTTTAGTGCATAATTGGATTGTTATGTGTACAGTGGAACCTCCCTTATAAGACCTCCCATTGTAAGACTCCCTCCCACTTAGGACCTACTTCTCTAAGACATTGCCCTTTGTAAGTATTAACATTACCTCCCTTATAAGACCCCACCATTATAAGACCTCATTTTGGATGATTGTTTTTAGGTCTTATAAGGGAGGTTCTACTGTATCTTTGGTTGATGTATGCTAGTTGATGTATGATGATTCTTTGCAACCATTTGTATTATTTTTAATATTGTTGTGAATTTACTTGTTTCGAAAAGCGGTGTGCTGGATTTTTGGTAGAGACCAGGAATAGGAGATAGACTTGTGCCATGTACATTGGTCTGGTGCGTGTGCGTGTGCGTGTGTGTGTGTGCGTGCGTGCATGCGTGTGCGTGTGTGCGTGCACGTGTGTGTGTGTGTGCGTGCGTGCGTGCGTGCGTGTGTGTGTGCGTGTGTGTGTGTGTGTGCGTGTGTGTGTGTGTGTGCGAGAAGCACTTAATGAAAATGACTTGCTGCATTATGATCTACCTCAGTGTTCATGCAAATTGTGTGCGACTTCCCAACCCTGTATTCTTCAATAAAATGTTTGTCCCATTTTCATCATGATAATTTTGTGGAACAGGTTTTCTACCAGCAGTGGTGATGAATTTGCCCTGAACGTTGCTCACACATTAGACCTCCTCCACCCATTCTCCTTCTCAGCCCCACACTCGTACGTATCCGGCATGGGTGCATGTGATGACAGAAAACTGGGCCTGAATTTTTATTTCCAGCCCCACACCTAGTGATCAAATGAAGATCACCATTCCTCTTAATTAAGGGAGATATTTTCCAGGCAGACTGTTGCCTGAGCCTGCATCAGATTGCCTGAATTCAGGCTTCAGGCATTTCAACACAAATCTGATGAAATATCTGTATTTTTGAATCGGACAGTTTGTGTGATTTGTGTATTGGGGCTAGACGGAAGTATTTCACAAGAATCGTGCCTCACAGACATCGTTGCAATCAAATTGTAGTTGGATTGAATCGTATGCATGCAGTAGGTCAGCCTCCTTAGATTGATAGGAGAAAGTGTGGTACATTTCAATGTGCATATTGTGTGGAACATTACGTAGCTGGCTACATTTGGTAAAAAGCATGTTTACTTTTCTGTTGTTTTACCATCTGAATATCTTCAGTGGGGGTTAACCTATGCTTTTCATTTTCTTAAATTCTGTTAACACTAATTTGATTTCAGATTTGTTGTTGACGTACCCTGGCTAAAAGACTCCAGGGATCATCCCAACAGCCGAAGCACTTGAACACTATGGTACAAATGCATCAGCTAGGGATGAGAACATTACGTGTGTGACCGTTTTTGATTACCCCGCCACATGGGCAGCCACACTCCGTCTTTGGGGGATTTAGAGACTGATGATATGCTCTTGTGGCTAAAGACAATCCCCGCATAACTATGCATGGCACAACAACATTTTGATGTAGCCTTGGTGTTCTAGTCTATGTCAATTGGTCTGATACAGCCTTAAGCCAAGGTGGGATTTCAGATTTGATTTCAAATTTGATTGGGCAATTTAAGTTTGAAAATTCAATCAAGGTAAATAATGAATGATAGTTGCATAATCTATTATCTTTGTTTTAAAAGATAAAGACACTACACATTCAATAACATAAGATATGAACATGTTTGATGGCCACCCACTGGTTTGTAATGAAAAGTCCTTTTAACTCCTACCCTGCCTGCCCTTGTCTACCAGGGGCTGTGTGATGTCATTGATGATGTCATAACTTTTGATGTCATAGTCCTAGAATGCTGGTGTTTGGTTTAGACAAGTCAGTAAAGATACATCTCTAGACTATTTTCTCAGACTGAGTCTAAAAGGTCTCTTAAGTTTTATCATAAGAAAATCGATAATTTCTCTAATTTTTCTCTTGAAGTGAAGGGGTTAAAAGAGGACAGCATGTATATCTGTCATGTGGCAATGAAGGGGTTAAAACAATTGAAAAGCAAATGCATCTTTTAATCTATTTTATTTCCTTTTTCGTTTCTATTTTTGGTAAAGGTAAAGATGTGCCACCACCCCCTGCATTTCTCGGTTAATTGAAATTTTATGTTTTTGCCTTTCTTACCAAACATAAAGCTGTATTTTAGGAACCTTTTTAGCTAATAACCTTTTTGGAATACTAACCCTAGCCCTAAACCTAACCCTACCCCCCACTATGTACTGCAGTACACCGCGATTTGTCACAGTTGTGGTTCGTTGCGTTTTTCCGTCTTATAGGGTGGGGGTTAGGGTTTAGTATTCCAAAAAGGTTATTAGCTAAAAATGTTCCTAAAATACAGCTTTATGTATGGTAAGAAAGGCAAAAACGGAAAAATACAATTAACTGAGAAATGTAGGGGGGGTGGCAACATCTTGACCTTTACCCTATTTTTTTGTAATGTAACTGTAAATCTTCTCTTTAAAATGTACTAATATGAAATGCAATAAACTACTTTTATCTAGAAACCATGCTGCTGGTGTATGTTTGTTTGTGCATCTCATATTCCAGTTTCAGAATCGATATCAAATCTTAATAATAATAAATAAAGCTTATATAGCGCTCTTCAATGAAAAATTCATTCTCAGAGCGCTTTTCAAATAAAGTAGAAGAAAACATTATTACAATACAAAACATTATTTAAAATTAAACTTCCTAACTTTTTACACGTAACAAAACATTTGTCAGATCTGTTCCCCTATTTTCTTTTTTAACAGCCAAAAATTCTGGAAACAATTTAGAAGTCGAGAGAGATTGATTGTGTGCGTGCTCTGGACGAATGCCGTTTTTCTACTGGTCATTCTGCTTTGAACTTACCTTATTATCCGTTTTTCAGAGGAATAGAAATCAGGCCAGAAGAAGACAGAAAACAAACGATGCGTTGTTAACTGTAATGCCAAGCAACTTCCACACAATCCGTCATCATTTCACCTCTAACAAGTGAAGGATGATTTTCATGCTTTTCACAAACTTTTATTTTTTTTCATAATATATTGCATCATCATTACATTTGGACATTCTCCATCCTACTTTACAAGCATGTACACAGGCGAGCAAACACACGCATATATATTCACACGCACATGCACGCAGTCACAGGCTCAC
>CM065681.1:92346330-92371330 GCA_017654935.2 Phymorhynchus buccinoides
GACTTAATGTGTTTTTTGTGGTGATGGGTCATATTTGGTACCCACTGTGGTTGGATGTCTTTCTTTTATGTTATCAAACATAGAATTTTTTTTGTAAAGAATATTCTTTCTGTGTACATTTTCTCACTAAAAATCTTGAAATAAGTTAAAAAACATTTTTTTTGGGGTGAACGTGTAAAACTCTTAAACTGTAGAATTTATTTCTGCTTCAAGGACTAAAGCTAGTTTAAGAGTTTTGCCAGACGGATGGGGTCGTTCCTGGTATTGCAGTGCCTCCAGGATCGATCCACTGTCTGTATACTTAGAAATGTCCCATGTGTACCTGTTCCAGGTCAGAGGACGTTAAGACATTTTCTTCTGACAGATAGATGAATACAGTGGAATCTCCCTTATAAGACCTTCAAAAATCATCCAAAATGAGGCCTTATTCACGGATTTCCTGGGACGCCGTATGGTGGCTGCCATTAGTGTTACTAAAATTAAGAATATGCTTCCCACTTCCGTTCCAATTAACCCTTTCACCGCCAATGTCGCATTTATGCACCACAATGGTTTAACACCCATGTCACTGACAGGCATGAAATTAGGGCGAAAGGGTTAAAATAATCACTCAAACAACCAATGTCGCATTTATGCACCACAATGGTTCACACCCATGTCACTGACAGGCATGAAATTAGGGCGAAAGGGTTAAAATAATCACTCAAACAACCAATGTCACAGCTATGCACCACAATGGTTTAACACCCATGTCACAAAAAGAAAGGCGACAAATTCGAGGCGAAAGGGTTAAAATGAATCACTCAAACAACCAATGTCGCATTTATGCACCACAATGGTTTAACACCCATGTCACTGAAAGGCATGACAATTAGGGCGAAAGTGGTTAGCATGACTCACTACAAAAAGAAATGTCGCATTCGAGGACACACAATGGTTTAACCCCATGTCACTGACAGGCGACAAATTAGGGCGAAAGGGTTAAAATAATCACTCAAAAAAGGTGAATGTCAAATTTATGCTTCCACAATCGTTTAACAGACATGTCAAACTGACAGGCAATGAAATTAGGGCGAAAGGGTTTAAAATAATCACTCAAACAACCAATGTCGCATTTATGCACTTCAAAATGGTTTCAAGCATACAGGTGAAAGGTCAGGAACAGGCATGAAATTAGGGCGAAAGGGTTAAAATAATCACTCAAACAACCAATGTCGCATTGATGCACCACAATGGTTTAACCCCCATGTCACTGACAGGCATGAAATTAGGGCGAAAGGGTTAAAATAATCACTCAAACAACAACAGAAAAAGAAAGGTCGACAGCTCGAGGACACGCTTGGTTAGCATGACTCAATTGTCAAAGAAAGGTCGACAGCTCGAGGACACTGCGTGGTTAGCATGACTCAATACAAAAAGAAAGGTCTCACAGCTCGAGGACACGACGTGGTTAGCATGACTCGATACAAAAAGAAAGGTCGGCAGCTCGAGGACACGCGTGGTTAGCATGACTCAATACAAAAAAGAAAGGTCGACAGCTCGAGGACACGCGTGGTTAGCATGACTCGATACAAAAAGAAAGGTCGGCAGCTCGAGGACACGCGTGGTTAGCATGACTCGATACAACAAAGAAAGGTCGACAGCTCGAGGTGTTGCGTGGTTAGCATGACTCGATACAAAAAGAAAGGTCCAGCTCGAGGACAGTTGTGGTTAGCATGACTTAAAAAAAAAAAAGGTGACCGGTCAAATCGTCCCTTAACCAACTTCGTCCCCGACAGACAGTCAACCAAACAGACAAGAGAGATGGGGGAGAGGGACGAGTTGGTAGAAGAACGAGTTGACCTGCAACCAATGTCACAGTTCACAGATGCCTTCGTAAAACCGGAAGTTTCAAGCATACAGGTGAAAGGTCAGGAAAGTTGTCAATAAGGGAGGGGTCTTAAAAGGGAGGTAATGTTAACACTTACAAAGAAGGGCAATGTCTCAGAGAAGTAGGTCTTATGTGGGAGGGAGTCTTATAATGGGAGGTCTTATTATTTTATAATTTTAACACTATTTTTGTTGTTAACAACAGATTTTGAAGTCGTCGTGCCTATCATGCCACCGCTTGCTGCTGAAGGAGGTGGACGGCCAGCTGTTTGTCAGCCAGATGAGGCTGCTGGAGAAGGGGCTTGTTGTGGGCGCCCACCAGCTGCAGGAGTATGTGGAGAACTTCAAAGCGAAAAACAAACAGACGTTGGACTCACAAAAAGGGGAGCTGTTCACCGACATGGAAAATATGGTCACCGACATCATGAAAGAAGGTGGGTGTTAGTTGAAGGGTTTTTTCTTCTCCCAATTGGCATATGGACATGAAACGTGTACTCATTTTAAGGCATTAGTTGTAGTTTTTAAAAAGTTTTTATTCTCTTCCTTGTTTATGTTTAACTTTAAGAGTTTTGAAACACATGATTGGTAAATGACGTGATTCCATGTGAAGAAACTGTAGCGGAGTGTTGTTGGTTTCAGCATGTGTTCTTCAATCCTTGTCCATTGTTGCAGGAAGTTGTTTTGGGGTTCTTAAAAAAAGAAAAGAAGTAAAGTACTGTTTTTTTCGGACTATAAGACAATGCTTTTTATCCCCCCAGACTGAGACCCCTGTGCCTTATACTATGACTACCAAAATAGACAATGCTTTTTATCCCCCCAGACTGAGACCCCTGTGCCTTATACTATGACTACCAAAATAGACAATGCTTTTTATCCCCCCAGACTGAGACCCCTGTGCCTTATACTGTGACTACCAAAATAGACAATGCTTTTTATCCCCCCAGACTGAGACCCCTGTGCCTTATACTGTGACTACCAAAATAGACAATGCTTTTTATCCCCCCAGACTGAGACCCCTGTGCCTTATACTATGACTACCAAAATAGACAATGCTTTTTATCCCCCCAGACTGAGACCCCTGTGCCTTATACTATGACTACCAAAATAGACAATGCTTTTTATCCCCCCAGTAGAGACCCCTGTGCCTTATACTATGACTACCAAAATAGACAATGCTTTTTATCCCCCCAGTAGAGACCCCTGTGCCTTATACTGTGACTACCAAAATAGACAATGCTTTTTATCCCCCCAGACTGAGACCCCTGTGCCTTATACTATGACTACCAAAATAGACAATGCTTTTTATCCCCCCAGACTGAGACCCCTGTGCCTTATACTATGACTACCAAAATAGTAAGAAAATATGATAACAAAATCTGAATTTTGTCTAATACTTTGGAGGGGGGGGGGTAATGATTCTTTGTAATCTTTTATATGGACTGGTTTTTTTAATTGTTGTCTGTTTGTTGTACTGTAGCAGAGGCTGCACAGAGCAGCGAGTTGAGTTTAGATTTTCTGTGGTTCTTTTAATTTTTGTTTGTTTTGTTGTTGTTGGTATTTTTGTACTTTATAGTCACAGAGGCGTCTCAGTGAAATTCAGGTTACTCCCTCCTGGAGAGCGCGTCGCAGCCATTTTCTTTTTTTGCATGTGATTTTTGTGTGACTGATGAGGAAGGAAGGGGGTGGTGGTACATTTTGACCAACTTTTTCGTTGCCACTGGGTTTAACGTGTGCTGAGTGCATGGGCACACGGGACCTCGGTTTATTGTCTCATCCGAAAGACTCCACGTTCAGAACATAAGGCCTAGTGCAGTGTGAGAGGAAAAATCCCCTGTACCCAGGTTCGAACTCAGGTTTACTGTGCACAAGGCGAACACGTTACCTCTGTGCCACTCTACACTTCGTTTTTACTAAATGTGTTCCTTAATGCGAAAAGGGTATCGCAACTTTCCATCATTTTGTCGCCATTAATTTAGAAGTACTGTCGGTACCAATGCACTTCCTTGGCAGAAGAGCTATGTAAAGCTATTGCCAATAAGATATTTGCGTTTGCGTTGCGTCTACACTTCGTTTGTTGTTGTACTTTAGCGGAGGATGCACAGAGCAGCAAGATGGTGCACGCGGTCATCTCCCAGCTGGTGACGGACCTCATGAAGCAGCTGACCAACGCACCGAAGCACTGCCCCCACTGCAACTATAGGAAGCTGCTGCTGAGGGCAGAGAGATTCACTCACATCACCGCCTATGAAGATGAGAAGAAAGGCAAGGCAAGCGGCAAGGCACACAGCGAAAGGCAAGCGCTTTAGCACTTTAGTCGATCAGTCATATGTTTCTTTATTGTTCATTGGCATTGTACAACGCACATGTATGGAAACTTGTGTTCCACCGTGTAAGATAAAAATATTAAATAAAAGTATGAAACATAAATTTACATTAACAAATATGTAACTCTCACACTACACCCAATCATTCATCCGCTCTCCGCTATCTTGCTCACTCATCACGCAACCCACCACCACTTCTGCCTTCATTTTTAGCCCTTTCTTTTCTTTTTTCCTTCCTTCCTCCTTTTTTCCTTGTTCCTTTTATCTCCCCCCCTCCTTCTTTCCTACTACCCCCCTTTTTTTTAGTAGTAGATGTTGATTTGTTTGTATGTTGTCCTCTCCACCATTGTTGATGTTTACTGTGTGGGTGAAGGGTCATAAAGGCGAACTTGGCACATTCTTTTTTTGAGAATGATGCTTTGTTTGCCTCCCTTTGGCTCTGATCCACGCATTGCTAGATGATTGGTATCGTAATTAACTTTGGTGGAGGGGAGTTAATTAGAAAAAGAGTTATCCCCCTTTGTTCAATTTAATCAATAGAACATTTGCCATGGATGAGTGACCTTGAATTTCAGTTAACCCTCTTGCATTTTTTCCGCCCCAAGCCAGCCAGCCGGATGTTGCCTCTGTGTATTCAAGCCGCCCAGAACCGCCCATAGCTTGCCCCCCACTCTGAGACCCCCTCTGATGGCATTTCCATCAGGCACTAAGTTCTGGCTTGTTATACACTCACTATAAAGAAGCTCCTCACTTGCAATGATATGATAGTAACTGTATGGCGCTCTGTGTGCTTCAAAAGACAGACTTTCCTGAAAATGTGTAAAAGAATGTGAACACTAGAAGAATTTTTGTGTGTATGAAATGCGAATGCAAGAGGGTTAAGGTTTTGGTTGAGAGAGTTCACGCAGCTAGGGCAAAGCATGCAGGTAAAAATGTAGTCAGATACTAGCCTGGTCTATCGTACGACCGCCCGTGGTAAATGCCCTATAGGCTATTGCTGTCTTATTGTTCAGAGGAAGAAGTTGGTGTGAGGAAGTAAACATGGGTGCAACTTTTCCTGGTATACAAGGATTTCCTGTTTTTGAATTTTACCAGAAAAGGAATGTCCTTTTTTTTTAATTTGGCAAACGAGATCTTTGTGTGTCTACTGTATTTTTCAAACACTTTAGAATAAGCATTTGTATAAATAGTGGAAAAAGCAAACTAAAATACCTTCATAAATCAATTTTTTTTTCAGCTGCAGGGGGCATTACCCCTGGACCCCGGCCTTTCAGGATTTTGTGTAGTTGCACCCATGAGTAAAAGTTGGTAAACGTTTTAGAAATGAAACCCTTGTGGTTATTTTCTGTTAAAGTAGAGTGAAACGTATTGAAGGATCTACAAGAATCGGAGAACATGTATGGACTATAAGGCGATACTTTTTTCCCATTTGAAAATCTGCTTAACGTCCTCCGGTCTGGAACAGACACACACGGGACATTAGTAGATATAAAGATGATGGGAATGATCCTGGATACAAGGCCCGGAGGCAGTGCAACACCAGTAAAGTCCCAAATTTTTAACAATACAGATACATATATAACTTACATCTTCGTCTATGTTACTTTATTCCCATACTGAGGACCCTGCTTCTTATAATATGACTGATAATACAGTAAGAAACTATAATAACAAAGTCAGAATTTTGTGTCAAATTTGAGGCTGCGCCTTATAATAGCCTTATAGTCAGTAAAATACGGCACACAGAACAGATGTTTTGTACCATGCGTTTAATTGATGATTCAACTTGTGTAAGTTGCAGCAGCAATTTATAGATAAAATATCATTAGATACATTGAAACCTCCTTTATAAGACCTCCCATTATAAGACTCCCTCCCACATAAGACCTGCTTCCCTGAGACATTGTCCTTCTTTGTAAGTATTAAAATTACCTCCCTTATAAGACCTCATTTGGGATGATTTTTGAAGGACTTATACGGGAGGTTCCACTGTACCTGCGAAAAAATACTTATTTATAAAAAATAACAAATTCCAAATTTTCTTAAAATTCTATCACAGCAGGTCGGATCCAGGTCCCCATAAAAAGAAAGGGAGTCGATCAACAACGACTCAGCCAGACGGCGAAGAGAACGAAGTGCGCCACCTGGTGGAGAGCGGGGGCCAGAGGCAGTGCCTGATCATGCCGCACCTGGCTAGGCGCATCTTGGCCCGGCTGCTGCAGAAGGATGGCGTAGTGATACGCAGGCTGTTCCGCTGCCTGCAGGATGCAGACAGCGACCAGAGCGCCGCAGACATGTTCTTCCTCTCCGCCTTGCTGGTGCCGCCCTCGCGCTTTCGGCCGGTAAGAGTCTGTTCATGTAGCAGGGATGTGAGAACTACGCAGAAGTGCGTAAATGCATTTTTTTCTATTCGACTCAAAAAACAGCAACCTTCTTTCTCTTTTGCGTTCCCAGCAAAAAAAAAGCACCAATCTTCTTCTTCTTCTTCGATCGCTCAGACAGTTTCCTGTCAATTATGAATGCAGATGCGTCATGCTGCCGTTATGCGCCTAAGTAAGAAATAATTAGGCCCAGCAAGTCCGACTTCGGCTGTAAGAAATCTTTTTGAAAGTGCTTCTTGAAAAAAGGCAGGAGAATGGACCGGTAAGGCAGAAAGATAGCAGATGACAGCAAGCAAAGGGAAAAGGCAGAGTCAAAGAGAGTGACAGATTAGAGGCAGTTACAAGCACAGAACTTCCAGAAGGCAGTTTATGCAAAAGACTCCCCGGTATCCCCACGGGGGGAAAAGCACCAATGAATTAGTGTGTCTGCTTATTGTCGTTTGATTCGTCAATAATAATGTTTGTGTTCTGAATGTTTTTCTTGTTTTTGCGTTGTTGTTTTTTAGTTCGGATAAATGACCAATATGTGGCTGCTTTAGCTGTAATAGAAAAACTTATTACAGTTTTTAGATCGTTTGAAAGTTTTCAAGCGTTCATCTCACTCTATGCTTGTAACAGGCACAACGAAGGAACCCAGAAACTTCCTGTTTATTGTGTTCTTCTTTCATGCGACGTTGCTGCGTTCCGTGTGGGTGAGGGTCATACAGGCAAATCTGGCATATCCTTTTTTTTTTGATGATGATGTTTGGTTTGCTTCCCTTTGACTTGCCTATGCACAGCTAGGCAGAGGGTGTCATAAGCAACTTTGCATGGAGGGGAGTTCTCTATCTTTGTATATTTCCGCTGATGTTTTTTTTTTAATCAATCCCCCCCCCCCCCCCCAATCATACACATATACAGCCCCCCCCCCCCCCCCCCACACACACACACCCATCCCCGATCTTTCAGCTGAGCGTGATGGGAGAGAGGAAGTTTGAGAACCCTCCGACGCTCAGTTTGTCCCAAGTGCTGTCCGACAATGGTAAAATAAATTAAATGGTCCATGGTAAATGGTGGATGGGAGTTGATTTAAGGAGAGTTCTCTACCTTTGCATATTTCCACTGATGTTTTTATGATCATTTCCCCCCCCCCCCCCTGGTCTTTCAGCTGAGCGTGATGGGAGAGATGAAGTTTGAGAACCAGCAGACGCTCAGTTTGTCCCAAGTGCTGTCCGACAACTGTAAAATCCGAGACCTCCTCACCCAGAAGAACTTGGACCTCACTCAGACCACGGACCTCACTGTAAGGACATGTGTCAGTTCTTTTCTATTCCTTCAAATTTCTTCTTCTGTGTTCCCAGGCCATATGGCCTTACGGGTTAAGGTATGTATGTGTCCGGTTTTCAGTTTTCACTGGTCTCCCTGCTGCATTCAGCTGACATATTCCGATTTTGGAGAAGCCTTCAAGTTTCAAATGTGAGGTCATTTTTGGACGGAAAGAAGAAGATCCGCCTTGCACAGTGTTGCTTGTATGCAGTTCAATGCATGCACACACACATACAGACACACACACACACACATACAGACACACACACACTCACACACACACACACAACAGAAAATGAAAAGGATTGATCAGAGAGCACAGCTTAACACTTATGACAATCAGGGATAAATACCCTGTGTCAAGGGTTAAAACTGTGTGTGTGGGTGTGGGTGACAGACAGGGTGACTGTGTGACAGACATGTGTGTGTGTGCAGAGGAAGAAAAAAACCGTTGCGTGACATCATGACAAATGATTCATTATTTGTTTGCCTTTAATGTTCTTACACGCACGCACACACATACACACACACACACACACACACACACACACACACACACACACACACACACACACACACACACACACATAGAAATATACGTATTTAACATATAGATAAAATACACATACACTCTTATCCCCGTTGTCTTCCCATTACAAGGAGAAAATGAAAAGGATTGATCAGAGAGCTGTTTTACTTAGCTTAACGGCTTATGACAATCAGGGATAAATACCCTGTGTCAAGGGTTAAAACTTCTTGCAGCAGTGTGTGTGGGGAGTGGGTGCGCTTGTGGGTGGGTGAGTGTGACAAGGTTGTGTTGTGGTGTGGTGTGTGTGACCTGTGTGTGTGTGCGGCATGACATGTGTGTGACAGTGCTATGTGGTGTGTGGTATATTGTGTGTCTGTGACCTGGACAAGATGACCAAAAAACCGTTGCGTGCAATCATGACGTGTTTATTTTGCTTTAAATGATTCATTAGTTTGTTTGACCTGGACAAATGACCTCAGGCCAACGCATCCGACAGGTCAGTGACGACAGTGCACAACACATGGACAGCGACCACACGCAAACTCTCATCCGACTCTCAGTGACGACACACACACACACACACACACACACACAGGCGCACACATAGAAATATGTACGTATTTAACTAAATATAGATAAAATACATATACATCATAAAATAATTTACAATCAGATTACATTAAAAAAAAATCAATTTTCAATTTACATAAACAAGTTTCACATTCACAATGACTGCAAAAGTAAAGTATACATATAGGTACATTTTACAAGTCTGTTCACAAACATTCAAAAATAGACAAACATCCGCTCATAAAAGCAAATTAAGTCATACTCGTATTCACCACTCACGGGTTTTAAACCGACAAGAACAAAATAGATTTAATGTCAAATAAATGACACACTTCTTGCAGCAGAAGGAGGGAAATGGGGAGACGGTCATCGACACACTGCGCTTGACCTGGGTGCAGCTGCAGTCGCACATCAACAGTCTGATGGACAGCGACCTGGACAAGGTGACCAAGCAGGCCAACAAGGTGCACGGCATCCGACAGGTCAGTGACGACAGTGCTATTTGGTGTGTTGGTATATTTTAGCCAACAGTCTGATCGACAGCGACCTGGACAAGGTGACCAAGCAGGCCAACAAGGTGCACGGCATCCGACAGGTCAGTGACGACAGTGCTATTTGGTGTGTTGGTATATTTTAGTCAACAGTCTGATGGACAGCGACCTGGACAAGGTGACCAAGCAGGCCAACAAGGTGCACGGCATCCGACAGGTCAGTGACGACAGTGCTATTTGGTGTGTTGGTATATTTTAGCCAACAGTCTGATGGACAGCGACCTGGACAAGGTGACCAAGCAGGCCAACAAGGTGCACGGCATCCGACAGGTCAGTGACGACAGTGCTATTTGGTGTGTTGGTATATTTTAGTCAACAGTCTGATGGACAGCGACCTGGACAAGGTGACCAAGCAGGCCAACAGGGCATCCGACAGGTCAGTGACGACAGTGCTATTTGGTGTGTTGGTATATTTTAGTCAACAGTCTGATCGACAGCGACCTGGACAAGGTGACCAATCAGACCAACAGGGCATCCGACAGGTCAGTGACGACAGTGCTATTTGGTGTGTTGGTATATTTTAGCCAACAGTCTGATCGACAGCGACCTGGACAAGGTGACCAATCAGACCAACAGGGCATCCGACAGGTCAGTGACGCAACGGCAACAACTGATGGTGCAAAATGGTGAAATAATGTGCTAAAGGTTAAAACAATAAAAAGGGATATAACCCCTGACCATTTTGAGGACCTGAGTCACAACAAATCTCATTTTCATTTTATTTTATTTTTTATTTGTTTAGTTGTTCTTCTTCGTCGATCACTAGATGGAGGCACCAATGTCCCTCACGAAGGATGCAGTTGTCTGAAGGCCCACCAAGCTGCCATAGAGTTTGTCCCTTGTATAGATGTCAAGGTATTGATTCATCAATTCACCCTACATAATGTCTTGGTTCTTTATGATTGATGTGGGACCTAAAGAAATTACTGTGTACTGCGTTTGTTCTGCACATACATGGTTTTGTTCTGTGTCTCTTGAACACATTTTTAGACACAACAAAAATGTTGAGATAAATTTGGGTGCATTTATATGATTTATTGATCATCATTTTATAATATTACAATACTTTGGCAGATTGATGTACGACATATGACGTAAAGAAATCAGTGCTTTGTTGCATCTGCTGAAGAAGCTGCAGAGCTTGTTCACACAATATTTTGGCAGATAATTCTTACATATATCGCCGTGTGCAAGGCATACAGACGTAGGTCAAAACTGGTCAACTTGGATGTGTTGGACTTACCAGTTGATCAAGACAAGCTGCATCATGTAACAGAGCTGTGAAGCAACAATTTGCAAAGATAAAACACTGATGGTGACGTTAAATGAACATTAAAAATTTTGACCTGAAATGACCGAAATATTGTTTTCCATTCCTCATGTGAAGTGACGTCTTTCCACTTGCTTCTCTATGATTTGCGCACAACGATATGACCTAAGGATATCAGTGCTTTGTCACAACCGTTGGAGAAGCAGCAGAGTGTGTTCACACAATATTTTGGCAGATAATTGTGCGATATACGACCTACGGATATCAGGGCTTTGTCACAACCGCTGGAGAAGTAGCAGAGCTGTTCACACAAAATTTTGGCAGATAATTGTTCGATATATGACCTAACGAAATCAGTGATTTATCACAGCTTCTGGAGAAGTAGCAGAGCTGTTCACACAATATTTTCACAGATTGAAGTGATATTTATGACCTAAAGAAATCAGTACTTTGTTACAACCACTGAAGAAGAAGCAGAGTTTGTTCACAGTATTTTGACAGATTGAAGTTCAACATATGACCTAAGCATATCAGTGCTTTGAGCTCCTGAAGAAGAAGCAGAGCTTGTTCACACAATATTTTCACAGATTAAAGTTCGACGTACGACCTAAAGATATCAGTGCTTTGTCACAGCTACTGGAGAAAAAGCAGGGCTTGTTCCGCATGCACATGATGGGTAAGCGTGTCAACTACGCCGCCCGCTCCGTTATCTCCCCTGACGTGTGCATCAACACCAACGAAATCGGCGTGCCGCTGGTGTTTGCGTCGAAGCTGACCTACCCACAGCCTGTCACGCCATGGAACGTGCACGAACTGCGGCAGTACGTCATCAACGGGCCTGACACGTACCCCGGGTAAGACTTTGTGACATAGTTTACGGGGTATGGTTAGGGACCACTGCATGTGTGACCCAGCACTGCAAAGGGGACATTAAGTCTCTCAGCTAGTTTCTCACAACAGACTTGAAAAGTCAAAAATCTCATTTTTGAATCAATTTTGAGTTATGATGGGTAAGGTACGGTACGTATGTGTCCAGATTTTATTTTTAACTGGTCTCCCCACTGCGTATAGCCGACACATTCCAATTTCTGAGGAGCTCGAAGGAGAAAAATTATTTGGAAGATTTTTTTTTTAAAGGCGGGAGAATGGGCCAACAAGTCAGAAAGATAGCAGATGATAGAAAACAAAGGGAAAAGGCAGAGTCAAAGAGAGTGGCAGATTAAAGGAAGTTACAAGCACAGAACTTCCAGAAGGTGGGGGAACTGTTTACGAAAGACCCCCCAGTATCCCCACGGGGAGAGACTCATGGAGGGGGCGGGGTCATCCAGCTCCCTGTATGGAGGCACGAGGCATCCACCCACTGCCCCAGATAGTGTAGTCAAACTCCATCTAAAGGGCACCTCAGTATCGCAGACACCCCAGCAATCTGGACAGTTTTACTCAGTTTCTTCTCTACTTATTCATTACTAAAAGAGTCTTCAGTATAGTGACTACCTTACTTCTGCGTTCCTAGGCCATATGGCCATAATGGGTGAAGTACAGATGTGTCCAATTTTCAGTTTTCACTGGTCTCCCCGCTGCGTACAGCCAACATTCCGATTTTGGAGGAAATTAGACCAGCTTACAATTAGGAACAGTTTTAGCAGTCACTTGGGTGGTTGGAAAACTGATGTTGAACTGTATACTATAGTACAGTGCATCGTTATCGTCATCGTTGTTATTATGTTTTGGGTAACATTGTTTCCCGCATGTTTTCAGGGCATCAGGGGTGGTAAATGAAGACGGCAGCTTCACCAAGCTGAACCCCACCTCTCAGATACAACGGGAAGCCGTCGCTAAGCAGCTCCTGACCCCTAGCGACGCTTCAGCGGGCAGCCAACTTCCAAAGCAAGTGAGTGTCTTAGGATAAAAACTGGAGAACGAATTATCACATTCTCGTTGATCACATTCTCATTGAAAATTACGGAAATTAATTTGCTTTTAGTTGTAATATTCTAAAATTTCCTTTGTTAAGTCCGTTTTTAGCTGGGCAAACCTTAGTTCTCTTAAGTTGGTTTACCGAACCATATATCGTGTACGAATCGGAGATTTGCAAACCATCCCGATCTGGTTAGGTTTTGCTTCTTAATCAAATTATAATGAAATGCATGAATAATTTAGAATTGAGCAGGTCGAGGTTATGGGAACCTCAAGCCTGAGATTTCCATGGTTCGTGATTCTCCCTGAACCCAGGTTTGTGAACCCAGTTCGGCTTTGATTAAAGACCCACCATGTCACATGTTAAAATCAAGGTTTTCACATGTTTTCCCTCTTATAGCTGGTAAGAAATCTTAAGAAATCTTCCCAGCATAAGAGGGAATGTGACAAGTGACGTGGGGAGTCTTTAAGAAATGAGGAGGACCACCAGTCTTTTCACGAGTTCGGCGATCCTTGCAAACCAGGTTCGTGAACCAAAAGATCGCCCTGTCAAGACAGTCCTCAAGGATATTCTACTTTTGGATTCTGAATCAGGTGCCATTGGATACCAGCTGAGTGCTTCCATCCCTTTGAAAGGAAGAATGCATGGGTGCTACTACCTTCCGTATAAACGGAAATCCGTAAATTAAGTTTTCTGCTGAGACGGAAATTCCGTATTTTTAAAATTTTGTCAAAAAAAAAGAAGTTGATCTGTTAACTGTGGTTGGGGGCATTTTGAATCTGGGTCTTCCAACCACCGGAAGTGAAAATACAACAACAAATTAAATTCAACATTATCAGCATGAATTTTGTGTCATGAAAGCTACAAACTTCACAGAAAAGTAAGTTACAACAATATTTCAATTCACCAAATGATATTTATTATGTTAAACGTATGAATATGTTAAAAATGTTGCTTAGAAAAACTCAATTGAAAGTCATGTTTGGATCCACTGACATCGTATTTCACTTATGATCTAATTATTATCTTCTATTTGAACGGCTTTATAACTTTATAGTTGTGTTTCTGAAATGTCAGTACAAATCTTAGTCATGAAAATATGATTTTAACCATAGATCTTTTGTATTTCTTGTAAAAAGGTAATGTGACTTGTCATGTCTCAGCAACTTAGACAGTCACTTTACAAAGTGTCAACTGTCGTCTGCCAACAGAACTATGATGTCAAATCGTAATCTGTTCCTCACCCATTCCCAGATTGCAGGAGAGCTATGGAAATGATCTCTGCAATTGCATTTTTGCTTCAGCCTGTACCCCGCCAGGCCTAAGCGGCCCCTGGACCCCGGCCTTTCAGTATTTTTCATTTTTGGGAGTAGCACCCATCAGAATGTACCAACAGTGGAGTTGTTGTGTATGTGTGTGTTTGTACAGGTATTGCGACATCTGAAGAATGGAGACGTGTTGCTGCTCAACAGACAGCCCACCCTTCACAAGCCCAGCATCCAAGCTCACAGGGTATGGTGCTGTTTTTTTAACCATTCTTTTGTTAATTCTTTCACCGTCGATGTCGCATTTCTGCACCACACTGATTCAACCCCCATGCTACTGAAAGGCATAAAATTAGGATCTGTTATCCAATGACATGCTAATTTTGGGAGATAAGGACAGGCCTTATTTAATGCATGTCCTAGGGGGATTCACAGATGCCAACTTTTCTTTATCCAGGTAAAGTTTGACAGAAAATGGCTGGTGGTGAAAGGGTTAATGATAATATCCTTTGCTTTCGCTGCATACTTGACTGACTTTGTTAGTGTTCCTCCTTGGATGTCACGTTACAATTATACATCCACACACATGTGTGCTGTCTGAATATATTTTGTAGAATTCAGAATTTGTAATGTAAGTGCTTTCATGTGTGTAGGCTATATATGCTTGCATACGAACAGGTTCAAGACCTCTAGCATTTTAAAAAAACCACAATTTGATGTTTCCAGGCATGCATTTTGCCCGGTTTGAAGACCTCTAGCATTTAAAAAACCCTACAATTTGATGTTTCCAGGCATGCATTTTGCCCGGTTTGAAGACCTCTAGCATTTAAAAAAAACTACAATTTAATTTGATGTTTCCAGGCGCGTGTGTTGCCGGGTCTGAAGACCTCTAGCATTTAAAAACCCTACAATTTAATTTGATGTTTCCAGGCGCGCGTGTTGCCGGGTCTGAAGACCTCTAGCATTTAAAAACCCTACAATTTAATTTGATGTTTCCAGACCTCTAGCATTTAAAAACCCTACAATTTAATTTGATGTTTCCAGGCCGCATTTAAAAACCCTACAATTTAATTTGATGTTTCCAGGCGCGCGTGTTGCCGGGTCTGAAGACCTCTAGCATTTAAAAACCCTACAATTTAATTTGATGTTTCCAGGCGCGCGTGTTGCCGGGTCTGAAGACCCTGCGGCTGCACTACTCCAGCTGCAAGGCGTACAACGCCGACTTTGACGGCGACGAGATGAACGCTCACTTCCCTCAGAGCGAGCTGGCCAGAGCGGAGGCCTATGGCATCGGTAAAGTGTTCCTTTGAGACGAGATTTCATTGCGTCAACCTCCTGTCACTGGATGAATGGTGTTGCTTCTTCTTCTTCTTTGTTCGCTCAGACAGTTTCCTGTCATATGAACGTAGATGCATCATGCTGCCGTTATGCGCCTGACTAAGAAATAGTTAGGCCCAGCATGTCCGACTTTGGCTGAAGAAATCTTTGTAAGAATTCATAGAAAAAAAGGCAGGGGAACGGACCAGTGAGACAGAAAGATAGCAGATGACAGTTAAGCAAAGGGAAAAGGCAGAGTCAAAGAGAGTGACAGATTAGAGGAAGTTACAAGCACAGAACTTCCAGTAGGTGGGGGATAGACACCCCCCCCCCCCCCGGTGTTCCCCACAGGGGGAATGGTATTGCTGTTTGTTGACAATTGAGGATTTTAAAAAGTAGCTCTGGATTTATGGTAGAGGTATATTTTTAATGTTTTTGGTGCACCAATGGTGACATGTGGATGTGCACTTAATCTCTGCAGCCAATGGCGACACAGGTTGTCACACTAAGGGTACTTGAATTCCGCTCCGGGAATTTTTAATTAGCTTCGGCCTTGACCTTTTATTAAACGTGCATCCGGTTTCAGAGTGAGGCTCCTTATTGCTAAGTTGAATGGTGGTCTCTGCTTCAGTTTTACTAATATAAAATCAATAATGATAACTGATGTAACTCATAATGATGTATGTGAGTATGTTTGATGTGTATGTGTGTGTGTATGCATATATGTTGTATGTGTATATGCATGTATGCATGCATATATATATATGTGTGTGTGTGCGTGCGCGTGAGTATGTAAATCATATGTTTATGTTTGTCAGTGTCACTTGAGTGTGTGGGCGTGAATGTGGGTGTTTATTTTTGTTAAATATGTTATTGTAAAGCACCATGAGCAGCTAGCCTGGAATGTGTGCTATGAAAGTCTTCTTTGTTTTATTTTTTTTCTATATGCATCAAATGTTTATTATTCCAAAATATGAAAGCAACCTCATCCCCATCCCACCACAACCTCTATAACCATGCACGCACACACGTGCGCGCGCGCACAGAGAAAATGTTTTTGAAAGTATTTTTCGTGAAAAAAGGCAGGAGAATGGATCGGTAAGGCAGAAAGATAGTAGATGACAGTAAACAAAGGGAAAAGGCAGAATCAAAGAGAGTGACAGATTAGAGGAAGTTACAAGCACAGAACTTCCAGAAGGTGGGGGAATTATTTATACAAAAGACCCCCCAGTATCCCCACTGGGGGGTCTTCTTTCTTTCTTTCTTATTAACTGGTGGTGGTGGTGGTGTTGTTGTACCAGCCAGCACAGACTACCAGTACCTGGTTCCCAAGGACGGCGCTCCCCTGGCAGGCCTCATCCAGGATCACCTGGTGGCTGGGGTCACCCTCACCATGCGGGGGCAGTTCCTCAACAGGTGAGCAAAATCAATCATGTTGTTTAATAACAACAAATTATTTGTCAGAGCGGCACTAAACCGCACTATTTTTTGTGGTGTAGAGTGGCACAGTGGTAGCGCGTTCGCTTCGTGTCAAGTAAACCCGAGTTCGCACCTGGGTACAGGGGATTTTTCCTCTCACTTTGCACTAGGTCTTGCGGTCTTTCGGGTGAGACGATAAACCGAGGTCCCGTGTGCTCATGCACTTAGCACACGTTAAACCCAGTGGCAACGAAAAAGTTGTCATTTGGTCAAAATTTACCCCCCTCCCTTCCTTCCTCATCAGTCACACAAAAATTGCATGCAAAAAAAATAATTTAAAAAAATTGGATGGCAACACGCTCTCCAGGTGGGAGCAACCCGAATTTCACAGAGACGCCTCTGTGACTATGATGTACCTAACCTAGCTAACCTAACCACCCTGCGCTCATTGGTTCCACTCTTCTAGCCCCAAGTCTTTTCTGTTCTTTCTAACCTTCCCTGCCCTGTAACTTTTCAGGAGAACTAAAAACCATCAGCTACGTTACTTCTAAAAAATGTTGTGAAGTTCTTGGTTGTCTGTTGCATCTCAACCGACAAGAGGGCAGTAACTGTTTTTTGAGTGCGTGTGCATTGCTTTAACGGAAAAATCACTGACTTATTATTATTATAAATGCACTATTATTATTATTATTATTATTATTATTATTATTATTATAAGCTCTGAAAATAAGATAAGCATATGGCATGGTACTTAGCAGTGAATGTCTTTGCGTTTGGTGGGAGTGTAGAACGATGTACTGGGCGAATGTATTCGCCCATGGTGCTAGAAGAGTTAAAGAAATTTATCAGGAATTTAAAAAAAGAAAAGAAAAAAGTAGTACATTTTTATGGCAGATAAATGTCAGCGCGAAAGCGTTATGCTTTTATGCAATGGATTTTTCCCCCACAAAGAAAAGACCATGTTATGTATCCTAGTTTGTTTTGTGTGTTTTGGCAGGAGGGACTACTGTAATCTACTGCAGGCGGCTCTCGCGGACAGGAGGGGGCGTGTCCACTTTGTGCCGCCAGCCATCGTGAAGCCCCGCCCTCTGTGGGCGGGAAAGCAGGTGTGTGGGAGGGGTTGCATTGTATTGTCAGTGTCCACTTTGTGCCACCAGCCATCGTGAAGCCCCGCCCTCTGTGGGCGGGAAAGCAGGTGTGTGGGAGGGGTTGTATTGTATTGTCAGTGTCCACTTTGTGCCACCAGCCATTGTGAAGCCCCGCCCTCTGTGGGCGGGAAAGCAGGTGTGTGGGAGGGGTTGTATTGTATTGTCAGTGTCCACTTTGTGGTGAAGCCCCGCCCTCTGTGGGCAGGAAAGCAGGTGTGTGGGAGGGGTTGCATTGTATTGTCATTGTCCACTTTGTGCCGCCAGCCATAGTGAAGCCCCGCCCTCTGTGGGCAGGAAAGCAGGTGTGTGGGAGGGGTTGCATTGTATTGTCATTGTCCACTTTGTGCCACCAGCCATCGTGAAGCCCCGCCCTCTATGGGCGGGAAAGCAGGTGTGTGGGAGGGGTTGTATTGTATTGCCAGTGTCCACTTTGTGCCGCCAGTCATAGTGAAGCCCCGCCCTCTGTGGGCAGGAAAGCAGGTGTGTGGGAGGGGTTGCATTGTATTGTCATTGTCCACTTTGTGCCACCAGCCATCGTGAAGCCCCGCCCTCTGTGGGCGGGAAAGCAGGTGTGTGGGAGGGGTTGCATTGTATTGTCATTGTCCACTTTGTGCCACCAGCCATCGTGAAGCCCTGCCCTCTGTGGGCGGGAAAGCAGGTGTGTGGGAGGGGTTGTATTGTATTGTCATTGTCCACTTTGTGCCGCCAGCCATAGTGAAGCCCCGCCCTCTGTGGGCGGGAAAGCAGGTGTGTGGGAGGGGTTGTATTGTATTGTCATTGTCCACTTTGTGCCGCCAGTCATAGTGAAACCCCGCCCTCTGTGGGCGGGAAAGCAGGTGTGTGGGAGGGGTTGTATTGTATTGTCATTGTCCACTTTGTGCCGCCAGCCATAGTGAAGCCCCGCCCTCTGTGGGTGGGAAAGCAGGTGTGTGGGAGGGGTTGTATTGTATTGTCATTGTCCACTTTGTGCCGCCAGCCATAGTGAAGCCCCGCCCTTCGTGGGCAGGTGTGCGCTGTGTGGGATGGGTGGTGCTTGGCTTTGATGGGTTGTAGTGTATTGTCTGTTATTTTTATCTCCAAAGTCAGGGGTTGCACAAAATATATCTCTAAGGCCGGGTCCACATTAGACGCGTAATTCCGTACGGAAAACCCATAATAAGTGGAAGAAAGAATTATAAAAGTTTATGCATATAGGGAAAATTTGGACACGTGCGCAAATCTTTTCCCTTCTTTGTTTCACTTATTTATGGATTGCGCACATGTTTCCGCATGGAATATCCGCTTATGTGTGTACACGGCTTTAGACTTTATTTTCAGAAGCACTCTATGAATTTTCAACATTTTTTTAAAAGTGCTTCAGATGAAAATGTCCCCCTATGGGGATATCAGGGGTCTTACAAATAGTTGCCTCACGTTCTGGAAGTTTTGCGCTTGTAACTTCCTTTAATCTGTCGCACTCTTTGACTCTGCCTTTTCCATTTGCTTCCTGTCATCTACTATCTTTCTGCCTTACTGGTCTATTCTCCTGCCTTTTTTCACGAAATTCTTATAAAGATTTTCTCCAGCCGAAGACGGACATTCTGGGCCTAATTATTCCTTAGTTAGGCGCATAACGGCAGCATGACGCATCTGCACTCATTTGAAACTGAGCGATCGATGAAGAAGTTCTAACATCAGGGGTTTACTCGTTTGTTGTTGTTGTCATTTTCAGATTATATCGACGCTGTTGCTAAACATCATCCCCAAGGATAAGCCTCCTCTCAGTTTGGACAGTAAGACCAAGATAGCGGAAAAGGTGAGATGGTTTCCCTCGTCAGGTTATGATAGGTTGTGTTGGGTTGTTGTTTTTATGTTGTTTCCATGGCTTTGCTTTCATGATCATGTTGAAGATGATGACAATGAGGAGGAGGATTGTAATGACGATGATGATGATGGCAATGATGATGGTAATGATGCTGCTGCTGATAGTGATGATGATGATGATGATGGTGACAATCATGATGGTAATGATTGTGATGGTGATGGTGATTATGATTATGATAATGGTGATGATGATAATAATGATGATGATGATGGTGACAATCATGATGGTAATGATTGTGATGATGGTAATGATGGTAGTGATGACAGACCTGCCTACCCACACAATTTTTCCGTATTTTGTACACAATTTTGAGCCCCTGTACGGCAGTACGGTAAATGGAAAATTAACACGGCAAAAATTTGAACTTAACGTCTTCTAAGATCAGTCAAAATCGAGTCTGTCATTCGATCCTAGTTTAACTTTCACGACTTCCAACTTCCGGTTAGTGTCGGCCATATTGACTTTTTCATGGTTTGGCAGGATCGTCACATTGCAAATCATGTCTAAACGACCCAGCAGCAGTAAAACCAGCAGCCCTTCGGCCCCCAAACAGGCTAGAAAACAGGTATTTCTAGCAATGTACAAGCAAATTCCCGGAATTCAACCATCCTCGCTGGGAAGTAGCTTTGCACGGTGTTTGTACTGCCAAACGGACTTCGTCATTTCGCATGGCGGTTTAAAGTTCTGTAATGTTCTGTTTTTGGGTCTCCTTGCAAAATACGGAATTTTGAGAAAAAGTACAGAATTTTATTTCGTGGAGTACCTAAAAAAGAAATTGGGGGTGGGCAGGTCTGTGATGATCATGAAGATAATAAAGAAAACCTGAAGGTGCTAATAGGACGCAGACATTCAGTAGCTCCGCCTGTCCTATGAACATGAGAGCAGCCCTACGCCAACTCTAGAAGCCTGTGTTGTGTTGTAGGCACACACAGGACACTCCACTAACGATTCTTCATGCAACGATTCTTTGCTGCATGATGATGACAACAACAACAGTAATGTCAACACTTTCTTCCATAAAATAGCTTCTTTGCTGCATGATAACGCCAACACAAGGGTGAAAGTAGTTCAGGACTGCTCCTGAAATCAGGTTTCGAAAAGCTGATAGAGAATCTTCAGGATTAGCCATCTTGTCATCCTGTCTTATAAAATCAAACGATTTTGCCAAAATTGATGTCAGATTAAACAAGATGATAATCAATTCTAACACCACCCCCACCCATCCTGTGTATAGCAACACACACATTGGAAATTATTTTCAATGCGTTCGCCACTTCATGATGGGTAAGATGCAGAGGACATTGAAGCGTGATTTCAGGATTGGGAAGATGCAGAGGACATTGAAACGTGTCAGTTCAGGATTGGGAAGATGCAGAGAACATTGAAACGTGTCAGTTCAGAATGGAGGTAATGTTTCACCCAACCCATGCCAATGTTTTGTTCCCTGACAGTGCTGGGTGAGGGGCGCGGTGCAGGACCCCTGGATGGTGAGGGGGGTGAGGAAAGAGGAGCTGGAGGAGCTAGGGGAGAGCACTGTGCTGGTCAGCCAGGGGGAGCTGCTGCAGGGGGTGTTGGACAAGGCGCAGTGCGGCCCGTCCTCCTTCGGCCTGGTCCACTACGTCTACGAGGTGAGGCTGTGCACAGGATGGTGATGTGTGCACATCATGCAACGATCAAACAACTGCACGACAAGTGTAAAGTGACGTTATTTTATTATTTATGTTCCAGTGACGTTGCAGTCTGTTTCAGTTTTTTGTGCAGATCATGGTTCATAGGGCAGCTGAAATACCAAGTTCTTCCATAGTTTAGTATTTGGAAGTTTCAATTTTTTTTTAACCCTCTTGCATTTGGTACACAAAAACCTCTTCTAGTGTTGAGATTCTTCTTCTTCTTCTGCATTCCCAGGCCATATGGCCATAATGGGTAAGGTACATATGTGTCCGGTTTTCAGTTTTCACAGGTCTCCCCGCTGCGCACAACCGACACATTCCGATTGCGGAGGAGCTCAAAGGACAACAAAATATTTGGAAAATCTTTGGGAAAAAGGGCAGGAGAATGGGCCAATAAGTCAGAAAGACAGTAGATGATAGAAAGCAAAGGAAAAAGGCAGAGTCAAAGAGAGTGGCAAATTAGAGGAAGTTACAAGCACAGAACTTCAAGAAGGTGGGGGAACTATTTTTACGAAAGACCCCCCGGTATCCCCACGGGGATCACATTCTTTCAAACATCTTTGAGAAAATCTGTCTTTTGAAGCACACAGAGCACCGTACAGTTGCCATCACATCACTGCAAGTGAGAAGCTTCTTCATAGTGTGTGTAACAAGCCGGAGCTTGGAATACCATCCAAGAGGGACTCAGACTGGGGGCATAGTTTGGGGCAGCTTGAAAACATGGAGGCAGCTTCCGGCCAGCCGGTATTGGCCGGAATGAAATCAAGAGGGTTAAGTGTCCATATTTTCACCGTAATTTGGGGGTCTTTTTTGTGTTGATGAACTGCTTCTTACTAGGTCCCAAAGGATGGTCTGTTATCACTATGGTTTGTTTTTGTATATTTGTCAGAAGATGCAGTTGAGTCCGTTCAGTCCAGCAATGATTTTTGGAAGTGTTTAGGAACATAGTTCTTTTGTATTTTTAGTTATAGTTGTAGTTGGGGATGGTTGGGGTGGGGTTGAAGGGAGGTGGGTGTTAGTGTGTTGTGTTATGATTCTCTATTGTATTCATTTTCATAGAGATGTATGGTGAGGATACGTGAACCAGTCTGTTAGAAATGTTTGTACGAATGGTGAGTGAAAAGCGCATTGAGTTGCTTAGCAAGATTATGCGCTATATAAGCATTATTAATTATTTTATTATTATAGTTAGTGTTTGACTGATTGCATTGCGTTTCCTCTGGTTAAGTGGGCCCAGCCATGGTGTCCCTGAACTTTTATGAAAGAAACAGAGAGACTAAGGCCGAGAGAGCACTCCTCATGTATGACAGTAGCGTCTGCTTGCCGACCGACAGGTAGCATGGCATACAATGCAATAGATGATTTTTGAGAAAAAAACTAGGGGACTGCACTTCGTGAAAATTAGAGTTGATGACCTCGACTTACTCGGTCAAAACCATAGCAACCATGGCGGCATGGCGGTGAAGCTTGAAACCGCAGGATGCCAGTCTGCGACTTGCAAACATTTGTTTTTAGAAAAATGAGGGGTGGCCAGTTGGTACAAAGTGATAGAACTTGCAAACTGTGACGTAAAAATATAAATTACATCAATTTCAGAATGACGCACTGCATTCTACATGCTGTGTGTCTCCTCAAACACACAAAGCGAGGGCTGGGCTTTTAACTGGTGGTAGAGTAATTTCCCCTGTTTGACCGATTGAATTAGGCGAGATCACTCCCACACACCATGAAATTACTCCCCTTAATTATTTCCGAACAATTCCTATTGAATCATCCATGTCTTTTCTCATAAAAGTTCAGGGACACCATGGCTGGTCTCCTGTCACTCCCACTTAACCAGAGAAGACGTAATGGTATCAGTCAAACGATAACTATGCTAACAAATACAAATTTTACTTTGAAAACATTTTGAGGGGAGTTTTATGAATGTGTGTGTGATAGATGATTTATTACATGGGTGCTACTCTTTCATTTTTACACTGATTTCAGTATTTTTACTTTGACCAGAAACTGAACTGCAGTTTTTTGTAATTCATTAAAAAAACACCAACATTGACCACAAGCGATTTGGTGCGTTTTGAACTTAGTCTAGTTGTGCTATCTTGGAAGTTTACAAAGGCAATGTAATAATTTTACAAGGCTTATCAGACTCAAACTGTCTATGTCTATCATTTTAACTGTCTGTCTGTCTCGTTATGTCTCTCTCTTAACTTGCCCCCCTGAATCATCCAGCGGGGGTCTGCCACTGTACCCTGCCAGGGCCATGGGTCCCTGGACCCCTGCCTTTCAGTTTTTATTTTATTTTGGGGAGTTGCACCCATGTTATTACTATTACTTTTTTAGGCTTTTCAATGTGTCTGTCTGTCTGTGTGCATGTTGATGTGCATGCCACCAGCTGTATGGTGGGGAGGTGGCGGGTCACTTGCTGACCTGTCTGGGACGCCTGTTCACCGCATTCCTCAAGCTGAGGGGGTTCACACTGGGTGTGGAGGACATCCTGGTCAAAGACAAGGTCAGCACATGCCACACATTGTAGAGGGGGTTCACACACATCCTGGTCAAAGACAAGGGCACATACCACACTAGAGGGGGTGAACATCCTGGAGACAAGGTCAGCAGGGGGTTCACACTGGACATCCTGGTCAAAGACAAGGTCAGCACATGCCACACATTGTAGAGGGACATCCTGGTTCACAGCCACACATTGTAGAGGGGGTTCACACTGGACATCCTCCTGAGTCAGCACAGCCACACAAGGTCAGCACATGCCACACATTGTAGAGGGGGTTCACACTGGACATCCTGGTCAAAGACAAGGTCAGCACATACCACACATTGTAGAGGGGGTTCACACTGGACATCCTGGTCAAAGACAAGGTCAGCACATACCACACATTGTAGAGGGGGTTCACAGAGGACGTCCTGGTCAGAGACAAGGTCAGCACATGCCACACATTGTAGAGGGGGTTCACACTGGACATCCTGGTCAAAGACAAGGTCAGCACATACCACACATTGTAGTCATGATTAGTGCTTGACTGATAGCAACAGGTCTCCATAGTCGACTTAACTCATTCAAGTCGTTCCGTTCATATATGTCCGGAATTAATAGATAGCTGTCAATTTTATGCATTTGCTTCAAGGGAAGTAAATCTGTGTACACACCATACCTTGGTCACTTCTAATCTCGCTTCACTCTCTTAGACCTCAATGTTGCCCCTGACTTTGCTTTTCTAGTGGTTCATTGTGGGGTAACCAATCGGTGTAGAAATGTTTTTCTATATAAAGTCTATATATATAAAAAAAAGTCTGATCTACCACTTCACTATGTCTAAACCTGAAGAAACACCTGTAATCTTCTTTCATTTCTCCTTTTATTTATGTATGTTTTGTTTGTGTGCATGGCTGGAGTTTTTTTAATAATTCAAAATCGTTGCGATGCGAATGAGTTAAGACATTTTACCCCATCCGTGCAGCCGCTTTCATCTTCCCTGGCCCAGCTGTGCAGAGAGCTCTGAACAACTATTGAAATGTTTAGAACAATTCCTGTAGCTTGAAAACTATTCACAGCATTGCTTTAAATGTTTAAAATGCTGTTGT
>CM065681.1:92371830-92402852 GCA_017654935.2 Phymorhynchus buccinoides
ATGCACTTGAATTCCACCGATCTCCCCCTCTACTTTTTTTTTGCTTGCGCCTCGACCGCGGGAGTGAGTCGCCGCCCCCCCCTCCCCCCCCCCCACCCCCCACTTATCGCGACGGAAAAACCGCAATGAAACCACGTCCAGTGAGACAAACGGCTGCGGAGTAGCCTGCCGTGGGTGGGGGTGGGGTGAGGGGGGTGGAGGTGGGAGAGAGGTGGGGAGGTCTCTTTAGAAAATGGCTTTATCAGACTGCAATTAATTATGAACAAAGATAATTAGTGAATAATGTTATAAAATACAGGCTTCAGCAAAACGGACACGGAAGTTAAACCGAGAAATTGTAGGGGGAGGGGGGGCACCTCTTGAATATACCTATTATTATTCTACTCAGTATAAAATATTGTTTATAACAATCTGGGATTTGTGTATGGATTTGTTGCTTTGCATCGTTTCTATCTCTCTCCTCTCTCTCTCTCTCTCTCTATCTCTCTCTCCTCTCTCTCCTCTCTCTCTCTTCTGCTCTCTCTCTCTCTCTCTCTCTTCTCTCTCTCTCTCTCCTCCCTGTCGAGTGTTGGTGCGCATGTGATAGCATCTGAGTGTATTTGTGGTCTGTGGGTTAGTAATAGTATAGTCAGTACTATAGGCACTAACATGCATGTCTTGTTAATATTGAAATGTGTGATATACATGTATGCAATAGCTTGATGTTTATTACCCCTAGTGCTGCTACGAAGCTGCTCGATCTTACACTATTTAGACAAATAGTTTATTTAAAACAAAACTTGAGGTTTCCAGGCGGACAGCTGCTGCAAACCCCTGTCCATGGGGTTCATCAAAGAGGCTGATTGAGCGGGAGTGTGAAAGGACGGGTCTGTTCGCTCCCTGGAGATCGGCAGCAAAATGTACGAGGTCAGACAACAACGAATAGTCTAAGTTATAGACCCAGCAATCCTAAAAGAATAGGATCAAAAGGAAAGGTGCCACATTGGGGATAACGGGGAATCTTTTGTACCATTGTTTCCCCACTTCTGAAAGTTCTGTGCTTGTAACTTCCTCTAATATGTTCTTTCTCTTAGTAAGTTAGTTGACTCTGCCTTTTCCTTTGCTTTCTCGTCATAGATCTTTTCTGCCTTACTGGTCCATTTCCCTGCCTTGTTTCTTAGAATTCTTACAAGGACTATCAGCCAAAGAGGACTATGCTGGCCTTATTCTTAGTTAGGAGCATCATGGCAGCCTGATGCATCTGCGCTCATTATGGACAGGAAACGGTCGTGTGTGAGCGTAGAGAAGATAGTATGATATGAAGGTCTAGGGACCCTCAGCCAATTTCTAAAGAATGTGTTCAGAAGGAAAAGTTTTGACTTCAGCAGGAAAATCTACATGGAAAGGAAGTTTGGCAGGGGAAAAAACAACCCCAAGGAGTATTTAGTAACTCTTTTATTTAAGAAAGATATGTTTTTATGGTTTCATCTATTTTGAAAAGAATACCAGAAGAAGCTAGTAAGTGCTTTTCTTTCAAGTTAGATTGCTAGTGACATTTTTTTTCCACTCTCTCTATCCTTCTCTCTATCCTCTCTCTCTCTCTCTCTCTACCGCGCCCTCTCTCGCTCTCTCTCTCCGCTCTCTCTCTCTCCTCGCTCTGTGCTTCTCTACTATCTCTTCTCTCTCTCTGCTCGTCTCTCTGTCACTGTCTCATCTCTCTCTGGTCTCTTTTCTCTCCTCCCCCCTCCCTTCTCTCTCTCTCTCTCTACTCTCTCCTCCTCTCTCTCTCTCTCTCTCTCTCTCTCTCTCTCTCCTCTCTGGGTCGTGGTGTGTGTTTCTCTATTGTCAATCATTGTATTATGTAATGACCAAAGCAAATATGACGGTGCGTGCATGTGTATTATTCATGTGCAGGCAGCATCTGATGAACATTTGTGTGTCCAAGCAGAAATGTTCTGCGGTTCAAGTTTTCAGTTGTAATTGTCCGATTAGGGGAAATCACGGTTGAATTCAACAGGCAGTACTTACGGTAATGAAACTGACTTACAGTTTGGGCCTCAGCACAATCTGCAAGCTCCTGATACGGAAACTCCCATCGATTAAAGTAGAAGAGTTTCGTATCTGCTTTATATACAGAGGAACACACAACCGACTTATGCTTACAGAAGACTGGCCAATGTTTCAGAGACGTAGGCCTTTAGTGGGAGGGAGTCTAGCTAATAGGCAGAGGTTCCACTTACAAGCGAATGGGGTTCGTATGGAACTGCGGATTGCAGTTCTAAGTGCGCATGTCCTTAAATCACCGCCTACGTTTGAAGGACCAGAGCATGGGTCCTGAGAACGCAACGGACCAGATCTCTGGTGTGGCTCGAAGATCTGGCACTGTTCCAAGCTGACCACCTGCTTCAAAAAAAAACGGCCTTTTTAATTGGGGACTTTTCTCCAGGGCGGAAGTTCTGGTCAGATGTTGTACTGTGTGCAGTTTGTGGGTGGTCAACGGTGTGATGTGTGTGTCTCAATGTGTGTCATGTGTGTGTGTTATTAATTTTGGAAACGATATAGCGCATTACCTATAAAGCTCAGCGCTTAATTTACACACAAACAATAGAAAGTTCTGCTCTTTCTTAAGCATCCTCGCTCAGCTGCTGACGATTTGATGGTATAAAACTGGGTGACTTTCCAGTCTGGCAGCTTACATCCCGGTACGCGGAGTAGGGGGCGGCGGGGTGGGGTAACCCCAGCTTATTGTAAATATGCGGCAAAGTTAAGATCAGCTCCTCAGCGTTCCAGGGGGAAGTGGCCCATCAGCTTAACGGAAAGTATAATGAACAAACAAAAAGCAGGAGAGAGAGAGAGTGAGAGCGAAGGAATTTAGTGTGTTTCACTCCGTGTACAAACAAGCGAACATGACACGCACGTTTGAAGACTAATATGAAAATATCACATGTCCTACGCTATGAATAGTATGATGTATGATTTAACAGATTCAGTAAATATCGTTTCAGGCGAGCATGACATGCCTTTGCCCAACGTCCCATCCTGAACTGATCTCCGTTGGTGGACAGCACGGGTTAGGGAGTGGTGTGTATGTTGGCCTCTGGTGTGTGCGTGCGTGTGTGTGTGTGTGTGTGTGCCTCTGTAGTGTGTGAGTGCCGTCTGTGTAGTTATGTGTCACCGTGTAGTGTGTGTGGGGTTGCCTATGTGATGTCACTGTCGTGTGTGTGTGTGGTTTGCCTATGTGATGTCACTGTTTGTGTGTGTTTGGGTTGCCTAGTGTGTCACTGTGTGTGTGTGTGAAACTGTGTGAAGTAATCTATGTTAGTCAAAACAATCTTTATCGACGGGTTAACAATAAAGTGCAATGTTTTTGTTTTGTTTATTTCATCTTTGCAATTTTAGTAAAATTAATTATAAGAGAAAGAATCAGAAAGAAAAATAAAACCTTCACCATGTTCCTGGGATTCTAGTACCAAAGACACATAAAAACTGTTATATCTCAAAAAAAAAGTATTAAGCAATCATCATGAAATGTCAGAGTTTATGAAAAACTTAATGGCTTTATGTGTATTAATTGATAATGTGTATAAATATACAAATGAGGTAATATAAGAGTCATTGAACAAGCTGTCAATATAGACCGAGGGATCCTACAACCCAACTTAAAGAGAGAAATAATGCCACTGTCAGGCCATGGGTAGTGGACACCCGAGGCACTTGGATAAGGATAAAACACAGGGGACTCTTGAGAGTTATGGTACTGGAGAACCCGCATCATACTGGGAATAGGGATAAAACACTGTAAAATGCGTCCCTTTCCTTTTTAGAGAGTCATGGGTAGGGAAAACCCGCCCATGTGACTGTGTAGTATGAACAGGGGATCGGGAAGGTAAAGAGCAAGTATATCAACAAAAAAAACGCTTGATTTATCCTATCAGTTACAAAAGAGTCTTGCAATGAGACCTTTCTATAACCCTCTTGCATTTGAATTTGTCCTGACAAAACTTCTTATAGTTCAGATTTTTCTTTCACACATTCGGGACAATCTGTCTTTTGAAGCACACCAGAGCACCATACAGTTACTTATCACATCCATTGCAAGTGAGAAGTTTGTTCATAATGCGGGTATAACACGCCAGAACTAGTGCTGATGGAAATGCCATCAGAGGGGTTCAGACGGGGCGGGCAAAGTACGGCGGCTGAATACACAAGGCAACTTGGCTGGGGGGCAAGCTACGGCAGGCTTGAAGTACACATGATGGCAACTGACCGGGGGGGCATAGCTATGGGCGTGATAACAAGGCAACTTCCAGCTGGCAGCTACGGGCGGCTTGAATACCACCTGAGGCAACTTCCGGCTGGAGCGGCAAGCTATGGGCGTTTGAATACACAGAGGCAACTTCCGGAGGGACGGGCAAGCTCACAATGGCGGTTGAATGCACAGAGGCAACTTCCGGGGACTGGGGGCAAGCTTATGGGCGGTTTGAATACACAGAGAACTTCCGGCTGGGGGCAAGCTAGGGCGTGAATACACAGAGCAACTTCGGCTGGGGCAGCTCAATGGGGGTTGAATACACAGAGGGCAACTTCGGTGGGGGCAAGCTATGGGAACGGTTTGAATACACAGAGGCAACTTCGGCGCGGGCAAGCTAGGGTCTGTTTGAATACACAGAGGCAACTTCAGGATGGGGGCAAGATATGGGCGGTTGGAATACACAGAGGCAACTCCCCGGCGGGAGGGCAAGCAAGCTATCGGGTCTGTTGAATACAGGAGGCAATCGGATGTGGGGCAGTTGGGCGGTTGGTTTGAATACACAGAGGAACTTCCGGTCTGTGGGGAAGCTAATGGGCGGTTTGAATACACTAGAGGGCAAACTCGGTGGGGGGCAAGCTTGGGCGGGTCTTTTGACTACACAGCGGCAACTTCCGGCGTGGGGCAAAGCTATGGGAGGCTTGGCATACACAGAGGCAAAACTTCTCGGCGGCGTATTTGGGGTGGAATACTAGGGTGAAAAATTGCAAGAGCGGTAAATAAAACAAGCAAAGTAGATTCTCATATAAGACAGTCTTTTGATTAAAAGATTCCAGAAGGAATTAGAAATTGCTGTTCAAATACAAAGAAATCAGCTTTTTGTATATGGGATATTATTTAATACGAAACTGTTCTTCCCACGGGTATGTATGGGTTTCCTCCAGATCCTCGGAGACAATGCGACTTCTGCAACATCGTGCGGGAGCTCCCAATGAAGGAGACTACGTTTCGTAATTGAATCACCGCTGATATTGCAGGTCCTCACTTTAGTTGGGTTAGGCCCGTGCACCACTTTTGTCACAGAAAACCTAATGCGCTTATCAAAATAAGTATTAGTATTATTTTAGTATAGTATAAGGACTTTTTATAGTCCCACAAGGGGTCTCTGAAATTCGGGGTTGCTCCCCACTTGGAAGAGCCCATCGCATCCAGAAGAGCGCCACAATGTTTTAATATTTTTTTTAATGCGAATTTTGTGTGATGATGAGGACAGAAAAAAGGGGACCAAATGACAACTTTTTCGTTGCCACTGGGTTAACGTTGCTAGCGCATGGGCCCATGGGACATCAGTTATCGTCTCCTCCGAAAGACTCCCGTTCCAAGTCGTATAGATAGTGCAAAATGAGAGGAACATAATCCTGTACCCGGATACAGAGTAAAAGAAAGTAAGAAAATAGCGGATGGGATAAAGGCGTAATGGCTGACACGGCATATGTATCCATATGATGACGTCTTACCGTGTAATAGTGTGCACGGCCTTATAGCAATATAAAATGTGACAAATCACTGTGATAAAAGGAGGAAAAAGATCCATGAAATAGCTTTTTTTTTCGCAGATGAAATAAATTAGAACGTGCTTGAAGGATGATCATTGCTTATTTCCTGTTAAGAGAAGCTATGAGTTTTTTTAGAAGGAAATAACATGTTTGGAAGATATACAGAAATGTGAAACCTTACGGTTCTTATTATTTGTCATTCAGAGTTATTTGAAATACCTTTACAAGTGGGACAGCTGTCAAAATATGGACTGAAACAAAACTGCTGTTTACTTTTTGTTCTTGTGGGATGTGTGTGCTGGGTGTGTCAAGAATATGTGGAATATCTACGAAAGAATTATTTCTGCTGGGTAGCCTTTCATGTTCTGTAAAAATATTATGGTTTGTTTTTTACATTGTACTTTTGTTGTTGCTTCTTATGAAAAAGTATTATACTGGAATTTCCATGCCTGTAACGTGCTAGAGTGTTCAATCTCCCCCTGTATCGTGCATGATAGTTGGAATGAAACGAAAACAATAATTCCATTCTTATGTGTGTTGTGCAGGTTTGTCCAAGATCAGTGAGTACCTTGATTTGACTTTTGTTCCATAATTATAAAAAGGGGGTGGGGGGTGAGGTGGAGTTGTTCAAAATGGAATATTCATATATGTAGTTATGGCTCTGTTATCTTTTGTATAAAATCAGCCGGTTTCTTGGCATCAGGCAGGGCAAATAAACATCTCATGATCCTATGGAGGGCAAAAATCGACCTGTTTTGATAATTTATTAAACAGTATCTTGGTACTTCCAAAATGCGATACGCATTTGATAAGCGTGTCATAAAATTGATGCATAGTTCACTACACATTTTAGTGATAATGTGCAGTTTTCCCAAGAGTTAAACAAGGGTTGCCTTCACCTGTTTGCGCACGATAGCACTGAATTTGAGAAAGTTTTCAGCTTGGAAAAAATACTGCTAAGCTTGGCTATGTTGCAGTTTGATGTAGCCTGAATGTAGAGATTTACATATAGTGAAATTTAAATAATACTGTCCTCCAAATCTGGATGTGGGTCGGCAATGAATGCAGTGGGAGTTCCAGCATGAAAACAGAAAACCGACACAAGACATTGAGTAATCTTTTAAAACAAGACTGGATAACATGAAACATTGTTAACGCCCACAATTCTGTTTTAGACGACAAAAGCCCTCTTTATTACTACTATGCTTGACACAAAATACTAGGTAAAAATCTTTGGCCCCTGAATTTCGTGTTAAAGTGTACTCCACTGTTACATAGTAAACCATTACCTTATGCCTGGAACGAGAAGAAGAGAGATATGAGAATGATAGTAATTCTCGTTTGCCACCTGTTGCAGGGCTGAGTATGATACGATCCTCTGAACCATGCGGAGCAGAGTATGTGTCGCAAGAGTGTCTCTGGCCGCCATCAATCAAAGAAAGGTATTTGGTGTTGGTAATTCTAGTCACAGAGACTATCTCGTGTGAAATCGGGGATGCTCTCCCCTGGAGAGCGCGTCGCATCTCACCATTAAAAAATAAATGATATTTTTTTTGGCGGCACAGGGTGGGAGGGGGTGTGGGCACACTTGAAAACCAGCTATACAATTTGACCCTACCAGGCGCTGAGTTCATCCCTGCTCTTGCCGACTTTCAACTGATGTGGTTTTTATGTGCGTAAAGCGCACGGGTCAGCTAGTCTAAGTCCCATCCGAAGGACTAGATGTTCAGTCGATTTTAACCCGTCCAACTGGAAGCTAAAGGGCGAGGCCGGGATATCGAACCCGGGCAGATCACTGTGCAGTCACGCATTACATTGGCAGGCGGAACGTCTTAACCACTCTTTCTCGCTGGTAGGCAGTTGATGCACATTTTGGGGACCCCTAATAGGGACACGTGTTCCTGGCTCACCATAGAATTAAAAGAGAAAACAACAACCATTACCACAGGTGTTTTGACATAAGGCGCCTTTTCTAAGAACCCCCCTCCAAAATTTGAGAAAAATCAGACTTGTTATTATATTTCTTATATTTTATTAATCATACCATAACTAGGGCGCAGGGATCTCCGTCTGGGCAAAAAAGTCGCCTTAGTAGTACCGTTTAAATTGATTTAAATGAATTAAAGTAAAAACACACTGATGCAGTGCTTGTAAAACCAGGTCATTATGAGAGTAATGAATTATGTCTGAGTGAGATACCAGCCGAATGAAAGAGATCGAACGCTGGTATGTTTCAGGGATTCGGTCTCCTGATTATCTATCTATTGACTAGTTAACACAGGATAACGTTTGAATGGAGGGATGAGGATGCTCAAATTGGAATGCGGGTTTAGTTACTAAAAATATCTCTGCATATAAAAAATGAAGGCAAGGCCAATGGACCCAAAAATGCTCCGATCACTGGCATAACGTTTGACGCAGGGACCAAGGACACTCAAATTTGCTTACGGATAGAACTAAGGATACGAGACCAAGATCAAAAAAAATTGGAGTTAGATTAAAGGTCAAGGTCATCTGGATAGAAAATGCTGCAACTGCGGCTGGGTTTCTAGCGTACCCCTTAACACTTGGTTGTTGTTGTTGTGAGTAACCTAGGTATAAAGACTCCAGGATCATCCCAACAGCGAAGCACTTGAACTACTATGGTACAATAATGACACAGCTAAGGATGAGAACATTATGCGTATGACCGTTTTTTTACTACCCGCCATGCGTAGGCAGCCCACACTCAGTCTTCAGGGGATGATTGATGAGAAATTCGGGCATGATGTTCTTTTTCTTTTTCAGACAGCGTGGAATCCCAGCTACAAAGCCAACTGGCTGAGGCGAAGAACTTGGTCCTGGTGAAGTTCTTCAGGACACAGGTGGAGCCAGAGAGAGCGAGGTAACCCCTGTAGTCAATGTCGATAATGCACCATGGTGGAGCCCAGAGAGAGCGAGGTAACCCATTGTAGTCAATGTTTAGAGTAAGCACCATGGTGGCGAGCCCAGAGAGAGCGAGGAACCCTGTAGTCAATGTCAGATAATACACATGGTGGAGACCAGAGAGCGCGAGTAAACCCTTTGTAGTCAATGCCAGATTAATACACCATGGTGGAGCCAGACGAGAGCGAGGTAAACCCCTGTAGTCAATGTCGATAATACACACTATGGTGGAGCCCAGAGAGGCGAGGAACCCCTGTAGTCAATGTCAGATAATGCAACATGGTGGAGCCAGAGAGGAGCGAGGTACCCATGTAGTCAATGTGATAATACACCATGGTGTGAGCCCAGAGAGAGCGAGTGTAACCCTGTAGTCAATGTCAGATAATAATACACCATGTGGAGGCAGAGGGAGAGCGAGGTAACTCCTTAGTAAATGTCAGATAAGATGTCTTGCTGATCTATAGGGGGTCAAGGTGTTTGCCGTTAGGTTAGAGTGATCGAAGCCTTTCGTGTCCCAACCTGAAAACCACGTCTTCAGGAAAGCTTTCTCTCTGTAGAGTCGTCTAGATCCTTCCACCACTGTTGTCTTCAAGGCTAGATGATGCTGAGTATAGGTAAATGCATGTGGAGGGGTGGGGAGGGGGTGTTAGTGTGTTGTGATAGATTACATCGTGTTTTCTTATATTAATGTCATCTCACTGTTATTGTAATTTCATAGAATGCTTGGTGAGGATTACGTTGAGCTAGTCTTTAAAAATGCTTGTATAATGTGTATCTAGTTGTTTGTGATAGTAGTGAATGGTGAGTGAAAGGATGAGTGCTTAGCAAGAGTAGGTGCCATATAAGCCATTATTATTATTTTATATTATGATTATAAATTATCTAATTAGGGGTATGTATGAGCAGGAGCAGATATTGTCTCAGTGTTTACTTCAGAGATAACAAGTTTTCATGAGATAAATGGTCGGTACTTCTTCAATTTAATGAACCAGAACTAGTTTGTCAGATATTAGTAGAGCGGCATCAAACTGCGTGCATGAAGTTTTTGCTTTTCGGGTGTTTTGCTTAGCAAGGAAAAAGAGGTGAAAAAGAAGTAAAAACGTCTGTTGAGGAGAGACTTTTTAGACTTTTGACAGATACATGACTGCCAAGATATACTGTTTAAAATTAATATTTAAAAAAGTATATGCCTATCCACAGTGTATTACAGTCTTACTTTAAGTGGCAGTGGAACTCCTTATAAGACTTCAAAAATAATCAAAATGAGGTACTTATAAGGGGGTAAATTTAATATACCAAAGAAGGGCAATGTCTCGGAGGTAGGTATATTGGGGAGGGAAGTTATAATAGGAGGGCTTATAAAGGATAAGTCCACTGTATAGTAAATGAACCTATTGATAGAGGTCTTCAAGGAGGGTTGGGACAAGAAGAGGGTGTGATTTATCTGGGTTTTCTTTTGGAACGGATGCCAACTCATTTGATAAGACAAACTTTTATTCTAAAATAAAGGCTCAACTCGGAGCTTTTGCTTACATTTTATAAACAAGAAAGAAGAAACACATGAATGAATTTGATTGTAGATTAAGGTGCAAGCTCCTCGCTGAAACCCTGTGCATAAGTAAATGGGGTATTCACAGGGTTTCCTCGTGGAACTTCCGCATAAATCTGTATACAGCAACTGAATTAACTGTACAACTATTTTAATTTTGCGCAGGTTGTATTACATGCAAATTATTTTGGTGTGTGTGTGTGGTTTAGTTCATGAACTGGACATCGCTTCTGAAAGTGAGTGTTGACTTATGGTTCATACTGCCACATGCATCAAAAGAAAACTACAGAGAAAATCGTTATCGCAAATACAGTAAATAACTGACTGTACTTGCAGCTAGATCATTTAGATGATAAATGTATGACTTTCTTCCAGTGTGAAATGCATAGTAGATAAAAAAATACATCCCACTTTGATTGCCTTGTTTGTAAAAAAAATGGTCTGTATTGTTGCAGTGGTTTGGGTTTTACGCCCCTGGACAAGCCACAAAGGTTCTGCGCCAGGAACCAAACCAACTGTACACTGAGGTAAGGTTCTGTTATTATTTCGTACTTAATCCCTTCAGAATTCACTTCAGCCTGGTGCTGCTAGAGAAAAATCTAACAAATAAGATGACGCAACAAATTGCACTGTCAATGATGAGTTTTGACAACCATTATGGTTTACATCCAGTTTATTTTCACTGTGAAATTCTGGTTACTGCATTTAAAAATGTGAATCATTAGTCTCCGTATTATCACTGTTAATGAAAACATAGTGGATTTTATTTTCTGAGGGATTGTCTAGGTCCGATTTGTGTTTACAGATTAAACATTAAAAATTTGAGCTGAGAAGTGCCAAACATTTGTTAAACGAAAGCTGGAAACTGTGATGAAGAGAAGTAATTAGAAAAAACGTGTTTGGACTGGAAAAAGTTTTAGACTAAAAAATTGCTGTTATGAGAAATAATAATAATAACATGTACATTTATATAGCGCTTTACCTATAGATGAGCCCATAAGCGATTAACAATCAATTATTTCATCTAACAAAATAACAAAAAACCAACAGTCAAGAGTGACACCAACACCACAGTGCATATGCAAAGCAACTATCTCTCTCTCTCTAACACAACACACGCACACACACACAAAACACACACACAAACACACACACAAAAACACCACAATTATTGACGCCAAACTCGTTCATACCCCATCGGTAAGCCACAGCAAACTGAGCCGGCATGGACTGACCACATACAACAAACGCATACACAACACCTCACACACACGTACGCACGCAGACAGACACGCACACAAACACACACATGCGTGAACACACAACCCCAAAACAAAAATACCACCACAAGCACACATTCATGCTCACACACACACACACACAAACACACACTCACACACCCACAACACATGCACGCCCGCACGCACGCTGCGCGCGCGCGCGCGCACACACACGCACCACAAAGAACACAGCACAAACTTCTAAATCAATCTCCTCACGTGCACACAACGATAGACAACTGATCAAATATTTAGGGCGCAGTAGGAAAAAGATGGGCTTTTAAGCGAGGTTTTGAATGAGGAGACTGAGTTGGAGTGTTCGGAGAGGAGAAGCAGAGAATTCCCACAGAGATGGTGGTTGACAAAGAAAAAGAACGTGGCCAGCAGATTGAGACGGATTGAGGGAATGGAAAGGAGCGAGAATCAGAAGACGAACGTAGTTGGCGAGCTGGGGACATAGAGAGTGAAGAAGATCAGAGAGAAACTGGGGAGCTTGATCATTCAGTGACTTGAGGCAAGGAGGAGAATTTTGTAGTCAAATACTGTGATTGAACTGAGGAGCCAATGTAGGCGAACGAAGAACCGGAGTGATGTGATCGTACATAGGGGAGCGAGAAATGAGAACGAGCAGCCATTTATTCTGAACGTTGGAGCTTAGAGATGAGAATTGATGGACAGCCAACAAGAAGTGAGACAGTAGCAAGGCGAGACAGGACAAAAGCACATTACTAGAGTCTTAAGCGGCAATCCTGAGAGAGGAACCGACGGAGGAACTAATTTTCTTCTTCGAAATCTGATAGCAAGCCTTGCAAACATTGGAAAAACATGCTGTTTGAAAGAAAGGGTTTGGTCAAAGTACAACTAAGATTGAGGACGGGATGCCGATTAGCTTGATCTCAAGTAGCCATCAATGTTACAGAACAGGGAAGAACCTGAGCTTTATAACTGTAGTGGTTAGAGGAATACAAGGATATCATCTCTGTCTATCAGCATTCATTGATTAAGCCAGATTTGTTGTAAACATCCGGATCGTTATACAGCAGCGAGCCCCACATCCTTAGAGAAGAAATCGATACTGAATTAACCACATACGTGACTCAGGCTGGGCGAATACTCGGCAACTAGCAGCTATTGACTGTGCGTTATGTTGTGCCGAGTGCTACTCGGAAAATGTGTCCGGAAAATTAGTGAAGAGGGTGTATCTATGAAACATGAATCGTGTGTAATTGAGCCCTGGTTTTTGTTATAAGGATTATTTGTTGGCTCTCATTAATATTGGGGGTCGTATTTTTCATGCCAAAAAATGCTTAATTGCCATTGAAATGTGACTCATTTGTACCCAAACACTAGTAAGCATTCGTGTTTAAATCATATCTGTATCTAAGCACAAGTTATAAAGAACGTGGGCTAGCATATGCTCTTCATTGTGGTTCTCCTTGCGTATATGTAGAAACAGTAATCATACTCTGAATTGTTTTAACAGTGAAACATTCAATCATAGTCACAGTATCTTTGTCTCAAACGAGACCTATAGAAGCAGACAATACAATTTTCCTGCAGAGATGACGTCCAGGCATAGCCTATTTATATTGCCCAAATGATAAACTATCGCTTTATAGGTCAGCAGTATGCTATGATTTACGTGTACTTCAAAAAACTCAAGAGTTTTAATCAATCCATCTCTCATTTATTTACTCATAAGTCTGTACACTCTTTTAATAATTTGATTGTTGGGCCGGTATACCAGTTAATGACATGTTGAAGGATAAAAACAGAGGCTTGCTATCACAAACGGCAATAAAGGACATATAGTATCTCTGAGACTATATTGCAGCCCACTCCCATGTGTCCTGCCAACTAATAATAACAGGAATGAAACATTGTTACAGCATCAGAATTGTCAAAGGATCTGAAAAATTTTACTAGAGGATAAGAATTCGTGCCTATTAGGATTGCTTATTCTCTTTGTCAGAGTTCGCCTTACTTTATTCAATCCCTCCAGCATGTCCCAACGTACCTCCGGCAGTGTTATCTTTTCTGTTAAGTGGCGTTTAAAAAGTCGAATATTTAACGCTATATTAACTACTATTTAGGGAGTGTATTTTTCTGGAATCATATTTAGAGTCGTTGCTCTCTCTTAGACAACCTTTATTGAGCCGTGTTCTTTCATGAGGACTTAGGACTTCAGCACGATATCTGATGCCTGCTTTTACCTGTAAGCCAAAACTAATATGAAATGACCAATTTTAAGACGGGACCGTCATATGTTATTCTTTCAATTTCCAGGATCGCCTTAGGGATATGAAGAGCTGCAGATCTCCAGGAACGCCTGCACTTCCTGGCATACGCCTGAGGACCATCTCGCAGCTCAGAGCACTGTGTTCACCCCCCCCCCCGTCACACATCCGTCAACAGAAGTTCCTCAAGTGCACATGACCACAGGGAGCTTAATATGCAATGCGTACTAGATGCGAGTACAAACTGCTAAAAGCACCCACCACGATCACTTGTCAAATACACGAGTATTCCCGTGTGTCCCTCTTATGGCTATGTAAGAATCTTAAGAATCCCCACTTGCATAAGAGAATGCTCACAGAAAAATGTCCCCGCCACCCTGCACCGTTGAGACCGGGTACTTATAGCTAAAGCAAATGTGGAATATGTCACGTTTTTGTGTGTTTTGTATTCTATCAAGTTTTCATATTCGTCATGAAGTGAGTTAATAAATTAGTTTCAAGTTCTAAGGTATAAATTTAAATAATCTCCAAAAATCTGACAGAAATTCCACGTAACTGTTGCCTTAGACTATCAGTGTGGAAACTCAGCACTTTTAGATAGCCTATATATGGTTTCTCGTACTTAATTTCGTTAGATTCAGTACAATAGACCGAAGTATCGAAAAACACTGACTTTTTGTATGGAGGATATAGCATCCTTAGAGAAGTTAAGTTAGTAATTCCCAGTTTTACGAGCATAGCTCTATCAGGACAGAAGTATAGCAGTATGTGAGCAAGTCTGTTATCACTGATGTCCATAAGAACATTATTTAGTTTTCTTCTTGAGAATGAGCGACTGTATTAGCAGGTAGTAAGGCTGAAAAGTAAAGAAAATACTTGTTCTATAGTCACAGAGAAAGCATTGATCTGAGCACTGATTGATATGGCTCATAGGTAACAAAATCATTTGTACTCAAGTAAATGTGAAAAAACCTGACTGCCAACATGTTAACTGTGATATGAATGTTTTTATGTCACTAACATCATCTGTGAGTATTGTTAATGTTTCCAAATGATTTGTTTGCCCCTAGTTCACATGTTCTGGCTGCTGTTTTATTTAATATCGGTATAACCTACGAGCTTACTACGCACTGTATGTGATCTTTTATTGTTTTTTTTCTTAGTCGCCCTAAGCGAACACAAAGCACTTGGAAAAAGTTTTGCATCCTTCACAACTTTGTTGTGAGGTAAAATGAAAAAAAAAGCTTCAAACGATCTATCGGTATTATGCAAATCACCGATTCTAAGCGATAGGATTGGAGGAGGACCATTTTAGCTGCTCATATAATGTATGAACCAGTTTATTTTTGATTGTTCTGGCCTTGACATACTTTAACGAACATTTATTGAAACCTATGAGCATGCATGCACACACGCAGGATGAGACAGAAAGAACGCACAAATTGTTGTACATAGAAAAAGATAGCATAGGCTACACTACAGATTCGAAGTAGTCAATGATATCGAGCGCTTTTGTATACTTCATTCAACGATCGCCAAGAAGCTATATGCTACGGTGTACCAAATACAGTCTAGCATCCACTTGGAACTACGTTTCTCTACTCAGTTGCTGGAAATAACCTATACAAGAAATGTGGAATACTTTCAAAGCAATTTCATGTAGTGACATGATGTATCGTAAGTCGTCATCTGGACTGTACATTTTTTCTTTCACTGTCATAATGATTTGATTTTTTAACACTGTTACATGAACTATGTAAAAATAGCATGATACAGATCAGATGAGAACAGCTGTACATATTTATCATTTTTTAGATTATGTTAATGTAAGTGAGATGGAAAATAAGCGAATACTCAGTCTCAAAGATTAAGAGCCTTTTTGTGTTAAAGTGGACGATTTGTAGGTCACTCATTTAGATACCCATTTTGCTTGGAAGAATGAGACAGTGTGAGGTTTTGAGTAAGGAGTCACAATGCTTGTGTAGATATGGCACACTGTAGGTCACTCATGTAGATACCCTTTTGCTTGAAGAATGAGTACAGTGTGAGGTTTGAGTAAGGAGTCACAATGCTTGTGATATATGCCCCAGCACTGTAGGCTACTTTCATGTAGATACCTATTTTGCTTGGAAGACTGAGTAAGTGTGCAGGTTTGAGTAAGAGTCACCAATGCTTGTGTAGATATGGACACACTGCACAGTTTGCTGATGCTGACCAGGCACATATTATATGACTCTTGGGGTTTAGGTCCAGCATATTAATTCAAGTCATGGAGTGGTTCCTTGACAGAGGTTCTTCTTCATTACACTGTCCGCCTTCATCAAAACAAGGTTTGCCCTGTCTCTATGTGCCTTGCTGCATTCATTTGGTGATGCTGATCAAGAATATGTGTTATCATTCTGTAGGTCTGCAGCCACTGGTTTTCGTGTTATCTTCAGTGATGTACCGAAAATTGAAAAAAGTGATAGGACACACTGTCCTCAGACAAGATAACCCAGTATAGGACAATGTTCTGGCTCTTGCAGAAATCAATAAGGACAAAGCGTGCCAATGTTGGAAATAAATGAATCAGACATTTGTCCTGACAAGGAAGAACACAATAGGACATTTTCAATTTCAACAGGCCAATGTCCTATGACCGTGGCCTCGGGACATCCACTGTATCTTTACAACAGGTAAATCAAGGCCATGGAAAAGTAGGCAAACTCATGTCCTACATATTCAGATGTCCATTTTCTTATGTGTGTTGTGGGTTGTATCAGTTAAGTCAGCATACAATGGTAAGTAGGCTTTCAGTTTTGCTTTGACTTTGTTGTTTTCTATATGATGTTTGTTGTCTTGTAAATGACTATATAGCAATTAAATGACAGGAGTAATTCTCACTTTAGTTCACTAGGTTTACTGTGTTAGGGTATTATCTGCTGTGGTGTTGTGTGTGCGTGCGAGTGAGGTGCGAGCACACGCTATCAGGTTCTGCATGTAATACATTAAAAAAGTGATTTTGCTATCCTTGTCAATAACTTTCATATATTGTTTCTGTGTCTTTATTATTTTAAACAAAAGTAAACCAACTCATTTATTCAATGTCATTTTTTTGGTATGTATATGATATTAATTCTATTTAAATGTATTCAGCAGAATGGTTGTTGGATGTATTCTTTAAACACGGTTCCCAGGCGCCTTTTAAAAAAACAACCAACCCAACACCAAACACAAGTCTGTGAATTGTTTTTTGGATCAACGAGCGCCTTTTAAGTGCTTTATTTCAGCAACTAGACCCTTTTAATTCATCAAGAGGTTCCTCTTTTAATTTTGAAAGGTACTGCTAAGTCCTGTTTTTATAAAAACAAAAAGTGATGATAAAGGAATCTGACTAAAAGCTAAGAAACAATTTCTGACTACAAAAACAACACAAAAACTTGGCAGTATGCAAAGTTGCGGTTGTCACAGATGGAAAACAGGCAATTCATTAAGCTGTGTGAGGCCCTCTCCGCACAAGGATGCAGTGGATTCATCCATGTTAATGAGACTGTCAGCTTTTAAAGACATAATTGTGCTAATGTTCACTACATTGTGCTCTTGATAACAGTTGGCTTCGGTCATTCTAATATGGAACCATGTCTTTTTTGTTTCGACAATCAGGTTGTGAAATGGGGTGTCCCTTTTACAATCTTTTGAGGTCGTTATAAGTCCTTCAAAGGATCTTTTTTGTTTCATGTCCCAAACTGGGAACCCTGTCTTAGGGGCCTTGTGAGACAACATGTGGAAAGCCTCATTGCGTTTATCCGCGAATAAGTAAAAAAAAGGTAAGAAAATAGGAACCACGTTATTTCTTTCTTGTGGAGGCATGTGCCTAATTTTTTACTTTCTTTTTACTTCTTTTACAGATAAGCGCATGAGGGTGTAGCGTGTTATGCACTCACAGCCCCTTATTGTCCGATTGCAGGCAGTTATCCGTGATTTTGTCTATTCTTGTGTTTGTTCCAAAATTGTTATATGAACCTCATCAGACGTGTTTTAAAGAAACTATTGCTGCTCAAACGGGGAAAACTTTTAAAAGACAAATAGTTACTGGGCTTTCAAAACCTTCCTTCTTTTACATTCTGAGCAGAGGATACTCAACGGTGTGATGTGGTGCTGATGTACTCATGCTTGCACATTCATTCTTAATTAGATACTTTGTTTTATTTGGGGGTTTTTTTTCAGAAATATGATTGACTGCTGGTTCACTGTGACTTTTGGGAAATAAATGGTTATTACAAAAAATGGATTTTTTTTGTTTTTTTTTTTTTTAAAAAGAAAGAAACCAGGTATTGCCTTTCTGTGACGTGTTTTTAAGTGTTCAGTTGGTATTGGTTTTTTGCCTTTTATAGTCACAGAGATCTTGTGAAATTCGGGTTGCTCCCCACCCGGAGAGAGCGTCATTCGTAGCTAGTGCTGCCGCCCATTTTTTTTTTTTTTTTTTTTCTTTGAATGTAGTTTTTGTGTGTGACTGATGGGGACGATGGGAGGGGTTAAATTATGACTCATGATTTATAGTGATACCACACACCTGCACAACGCTATCATGATTTTATAGGTGATACCCACACCGCACAAAGCTTCGTCTAAATTTGAGCTTTTTACGTACTCTCGACCTGGGGAAGGCACATCTGGGACATCCATTTCCTACCATTTATTGTTAGATGTAAACTTGCACCAAAGCTTCATGACTATCTCATGTTTATAGGTGATACCCACACCCTGCCACCAAGCTTTCATGACTATCTCACCATGATTTATAGGTTACACCACACCCTGCACTAAGCTTCATGACATCTCATGATTATAGGTTTACCACACCACCCCCTGCACTAAGCTTCAAACTATACTCATGATCTTTCAGCTAATATTAATAATAACAAAACCCTGCGCAAATCTTCTCATTTAAGATTTTACTCTCTGAGAAGTTTTGTTGGTTCAGAAATTAATCACAATGTGCAATGATGGATTCCGTTAGATGTGAAAGTGGAATCACTTCCCATCGGCTAGACCAAATGTGTGTGGGTATTTTTATACTTTATAGTTTCAGAGGCCGTCTCTGTGAGATTGGGTTGCTTCCTACGGCGAAGATGCAGCCAGAGGGGTGCCACCCATTTAATTTTTTTTGTAAATTGTTATTTCGGCATGCGATTTTTTGTGACTGATAAGGAGAAGGGGAAAGGAAAAAAAAAAAAGTGAGGGTAGGAAAAAAAAAAATCCTCTGAACCCAGGTTCGAACTCGGGTTTATAGCATACGAGTCGAACGCGTTACCTCTGTGCCACTCTACACCTGGGTGTGTGAGTGTGTATGTGAATTAGTATATGTGTGTCTGTGTGCGTGAATGCATGCATGCAAGTCGTGTCAGACAATGACCACCAGACAGGAAAGGCGGCAATTAGGACGCCTTTTCTGGTAAACCGGACTGGAGTAGTAATAGAAATGCTTCCTACCTCCAACCAGTGTGTGGCTGCGAGTTGGGAGTCGGAATGAGCGGCGTGGGAGCAACGCCACTGTACGGCCCAGAAGATGGGATAGAAAAAGAAAAGAAATGCTAGCTCCACTCTCTGGGCCAAGAGGAACAGTTGTCGCTGGGTAGAATCCCTGAATGTCGACTGGTGAGTTGTCCCAGATGGCTGCACAACCTATAGAGCCAGTGCAGCGTCTCAACATTTCACACAGTCACACTCACACACACACACGCGCAAAAGAGAACCCAATGTCCTAGTAAAAACAGCAAATCATCAGAACACACGCACATCGGTTTTTTTGTTTTTTGTTTTTTAATCTATGACTGCGGAATACCGTCTTAGCAACCAGCACCGAGACCGCATATTTATTTCCCAACCACACTCTGATAAGACACTGAGACGGCGTGAAATGAACTTATTGAAGACACATCGAAGACCAGAGCAAGTAGGTTTAGTTTAGTAGACGATGGGCAGACCTCCACCAAAGCCTCCTTGCAGCAGACCCCCGGAGGCCTGCATGGCAGGGTGTCCATACGTGGAGCTGGCCGAGGTGTCGCCGGGACCCCCCCCCCCCCCCCCCCTCCAAAACAAAAGGTCAGCCCACAAGCACAGGTCCATCGCTATGGTTCTCGCACGACGGCTGCATTTGCCAGTCGTGGGCTGGAGATGGAATTCACACAGCTTCAACAGCCAAAACAAACAAAAGATCATTCAGAATTGAATGAATGAAAAATGGTGTTTTATGTTCTCTCGGTCTGGAAACAGACACATATAAATATAAAATATCCGTTTTATTATAATCATTATATGGGACATTCTGTATACTTACACCCCCCCAAGATTGTTGGAACAATAAAAACAAAAAAAAGGAGGGGCATGTTGGGAACAATTACCGGATGCAGTGCAACTCCAGTAAGGTCCCGATGTTTTTTAACAATATAGATAGGTTTAGCGGTAACCATGCCTCGGTTAAACCACATCGGCTATGGAACCGCCAAAATTAATATAGAGTAGAATCTGGTATATAAAAAGATTCATGTAGAATGAATGAATTTTGGTGTTTTACGTCCTCTCGACCGGGAAGCGCACATATGGGACATGAAAGATCATTAGAAGATTGTGCTTTTCGGTTTTATGCCTACGTCCTTCTCACTTAAAAAAGTGATTAATAATAATAATAATTAAAAACTTGAAAGTTTGTGTAACAATGTGAAAATTAAATAATGTTTTCATGCAGCTTTATGGAACAACACATTAATTTGCACACATTTTTGTGACATTTTGACAAGAATTCTATGCCTTGCTTATTCCCAATCTTTGCGAAGGTGCTAGAAGGCCTTCTGCAAAAAGATATATTTAATAATTTTCTTCCTTCCCTTGATTAAAAGAAGGCATCTATTTTTGCTAGATGCAGTGCACAGAGAGAGAGAGATAGAGATGAGGCGTTTTTGCCGTCGCTGACAAAAATACCTTCTATGGCGTTCAGAAAGGGCGATAAATCTTCACAACTAGGCCTAAGCGATTGCTCTGGAACAACCCATTGACTCGGAACAACTCGCATAGCCTTAAGTTATAAGTTTCTTTTATTGTACAACGCACAGGAAAACTTGTCTTCCACCGTGTAAAATAAGATAAGATATATCAAAATAAAAATATTAAATAAAAATATGAAACATAAATTTACATTAAAACAAATCCCTCACACCACACCCAATCATTCATCCCACTCTCGCTATCTGTGCTACTCATCAGCAACCCACCCCACCACTCCGCTTCATTTATAACCCTGTCTTTTCTTTTTTCCTCTTTTCCTAAATTTTTCCTTTTCTTTTTGGCTCTACCCAACCCCCACCCCCACCCGCCCCAACTTGTTTATGCGCTGAGCTCATTACAGACCTCACCACTGAGATCAGTGTTTCCCTCTCTTAAAACAGGAAATAAATATTGTTCTGACCATAGGTCTGACTCCCCATATAAAGCCCAAATTCAAAACGAAACATCAGTTTACAAGAGAAGCCTCACTTTCAAGTTGGCGGAATTTGTGATGGGGTCACAGAACCAGAAAAACCAAGGGACGTAATCGTGGTGAGTCACTGCATGGCTTTAAGCAAGGCGAACGAAAGGGGGGACCTACAACACTCCCCTGGCCTGCGAGCTGCTGAACTGGTAGTCCTTGGGACGTTGGTCACCTTGATGTTGTGACGTGTTGCCGTTGGTCACTCCACCTGGCGATGACGCCTCGGGGGCAGCTCGGAGCGATACCCAGGGGGTGGGGGAACCCTCGACCCTCCAAACCTCCGTGCCTCCTAGAACTCCGTAGCCCCTATGCACCTCCACCGCAGCCACCTACACCTCCCTAGCACTCGACCTCGTAGCCTCCTAAGATCCGTAGACTCCCTTCGCCTTGCGTAGACGGCACTACAACCTCCGTAGCTCCTAGACTCCCGTAGCTCCTAGACCTCCGTAGCCTCCTTGCCTGCGTAGCCGCCCTACACCTCCGTCAGCACTCCCGGGGACCTCCGTAGGCACTAGAGAGCCCCGTAGCCGCCTAGACCTGGTTGCCCCCTAGACCTGCATTCCCCGCTCCTGGCGCCTGAGCCCCTGAGACGTACCCTAACTCACCTGAATGTAACAAGCAAGGAAAATACCTGATTTTTCTCTCTGCTAACGACATCTTTCTTTTTTATGCTCTACTGGGTTGCTCCCTGGAAAACACCACGATCATTTGCGATTTAATGTACAGTTGCGCTGCCTAACCGTGCTCGACACACCACCATGTGCACAAAAATCTGGCCTTAGGGGTATGCTGTCACAAATGAAAAAGTTATCCGTTATTGCTAACAATCTCCGATCCCTATACTGCTTCGATAGCTGTTCACATGAGGCGTGATACTACTTCTGCACGACACGTGTGCCCCGCCATGAAAACATCCCACTTCGGGCCTAAAGGGAACAATTATAGACATGGGCCCTAAATCGTATCGCGGAAAGAATTTCAGTGTTCCGGCCTAAACTGGGACAGTGGCATTCAGTTGTCCTAACGTGGGAATGACACTCTCTAATTATATGTGCCACAAATGTTTACCCGGGTTCCGAAGCTCCGTCACAGACGGAGTATTGTAGTGCGTGAGAGCTGATGTCCGTGCACGAGCTCGTCGGCGACAATCCCGACAGTTGTTTGCGACGTGATAGTACCGTTAGGAGCACCAATACCTCGATAGAAGCACGTACATATCACGAGTTGACGGGAAGAGGCACTGGACGACGATTCCCCACACGTTAGGCCACCAACCTTACATTTGCTCCAAAGTTCCTGTCAGGCGACCACAGATAAAGGCGGTCGCAGATTCACCACCGGGCTTGACGGCACGGACAGGACGTTCCCTAACGTCAGGCCTCCCAACATGTAAACATAGCTAACGTAGGGGCAACACGATAACTGTATTCGTTTTCCGCACAGTTTAGGACGGATAAGCCCTGTGTCACATGTACATCGGCGCGCAGTCAGACGCACTTCCCCTCCCTACATGTACATTACGTCACGTGTATAATTTGGCTCTACTAGTTTTGTGTTCTTACTATTTGTGCTGGCTTAGGGGTGACCGTAAGTGCAAGGACACTTATTATTTGCTTAAGATTGAGGGATCAATCCTACTGATATGTTTCCTGGGCCGGGCGGTTCGGGTGTGTCCACTATCACGCCTTTCACTCACACAACACACACAGAAATCCTCTGCGTCACCAAATGCCCCTACACAGTTGTGCAAGAACCCGCTAAATTGGACCATAGTGTGTCGAACCGTCTACACATTGACACTCCGCCATTGATGGGACACTGAATGATGCGGTCAACATCAATACTTTGCGATGACAATAAAAAAGTGTAAAGTAATCTGCCACTTTGTTGGAGACCACTCCAGGGCGTGCCATACGCACACAAAGAGGGATCTAGTAATACGCAGGCGGTGGGTCAACACGCTGACAGCGCTCATCTGTATCCCTAAATATAAACAAGTCGGGTCAACTTATGCGGTTGTCGTACTGCACTTCCCGGTGAACATTGCCTCATGTACAAGTATCTGTGTTCCACACTACTGATGATATGTTTAGCCAAATGATCCCACAGAGTGTGACATAGATTCAGCCACCAACCCCGGAGGACTGTTAGAACATCAACACCATGGAGTCCGTCCGTTGCTTGTGCCGTAGCAACATGTCAACAGGGACTATTGGACGGACGCAGAAACAAGAACCGCACAGTAAGGGCAAAGTGAATTATTTTGACTAAGGAAAAAATTTTGAGGACTATCCTGTCAGCACTGGCCACTCTCTAAACAGCATTCCATCCCAGCTGCAGACACAGCAGTTTGTCCCCCTTTCTATTGCTATTATTGAAATCGGCGTAGCAAACGCGGATCCGGAACTCATGGGTCAGTCAGCTGGTATACCAGCAGCAACACATACATCACATTCTCCTCCCCCTCCCCAACAAGACACTTGAAGTTACAAGAGCAGTTTTGGCTCCCAGAATCTGAAGCCACGTTTCACACAGCCCGTAATAACTACTCACACTTTAGCATACCTAGGTCCCGATAGGGTAAGTGGCAGGTTCAACAGAGCAACCAAACAGCTACAACTACAAAACCCTATGCTTCTGGTTTAGACGAGGGATAAGTTCGCAGGTTCATCTCAGGGCAATCGCAAACAGCCACCACTCACCCCTTTAGACGGCCTGACGGTCCCAGGGCGGGGAATGGCAGGTACTACATCTGACTTCCGACACACTAGGAGAAGACGGGGAAAACGCCATGGGCCCCTATGGCCAATTACGCTAACATCAGACTTAAAGCAAATTTCAGTACACCATTTTTTCTGCTCATGAGACCGAGTGTTAATGTTTACCAGCGTCTTATGGGCCAAAGTTGGGACTTAACTGTCTTTATTTCATGCGACATTCGGCATGAGGCTTCCAGTACCGCCCCATGCGGCTTTTTGACCCCGTCTTCCCCTACTACTGTTAGCAGTATAAGACTGCAGACTGTGTATGTCTTTGGGTAAAGCCTCTAAAAGAGGGACCGACCCGTCTGTATTACGATTCAAGTTTCCCCAAAAAATGCGATCAGATTGATGTGATATTTTTGAGGCGCAGACGATTGACCGTGAAACATCTACTGTCTAAATGAAGCTGATGAAAACCCTAGGAGTTACGTTCACTATTATTTGTCGTCTCTCGTACACGAATCTAGATGAAATATCTTTATTTTTTGTATCAGGCATTTCATTTGATTTCGTGTAAAAGCGGTCATACATGAATATTATAGTGAACTAGCTTATTTTTCTAGACGGAAGTATTCACGGCCGAATCATGGCTCACAGACCTCGTCACAGCGTACGTATTGGGAGTCAGATCGTATGCAGTGTGGCTGGGCCATCACGCGTGTGTCTTTGCTCACAATATAGTCGGGTATATATTTGAATTATCAGGTGAATTAAAGCTTTAAAATCTGATTGTGAGAAATGATACATTAACCCTTTCACCGCTAGCCATCCAGCCTTGGAGCCAAACTTATCACATAACGTATTGGCTACAGAAAAGATTCACTAGCAATTATTGGCGGATTTACTCTGTGCAGATTTAGACAGGGTCAACCTTATGGCCCAAAATTTGTAGGAACACGAGATCATGACTAATAGGACCCTGATTTGTGAATGAGTGTTAATGACATGGGTTGTTAAAATCATTGTGTGCAAAAAATGTGACAGTTGGCCCAACGTAAAACGTCTTAACTGCATTCCATGGGGGGATTTTCACAAAATAGAGCATTTAATTTGAAATTACCTAGTTAATTTCTCCAAGCGTTATTGTTTCGACAATCACGGGGGGAGCGATGTTTGTCCGAAGTTTCGTCGAAGCAGGAATGGTGTGTAGCCACACAATGTCCGGGTCAGCGAAATGCGTGAAGACGACGAAACCAGCATGGGATGTACGGAGGAGGCGAGCTGATGTCGATGTCCAGACCCCCTTCACTGTGTCTGCCCTACCTCCGTAACCCTGTACACCATGCCCTCCACCAACAGCGGCGAGGTCTGGTGACAGGAAGAGGGGTTAGGACAAGAAAAAGTGTAAAAAAAAGAAGAAAAAGAGGAAATCGTATTTTACAGACTATAAACGCACTGATATTAAGGCGCAACCCCAAATTTTACTAACATTCAGATTTTGTTCTCGTCTGCGCGGACGATCAAAGACAGAATACGATCAATCACAACTGAAAAACAGAATATTGATCACCAATATAAGCATGCGCGATCTGTCGATACATCTGTGCGCAAAATCGGTCGATAGTTTGCGCAATCGATGGGTAATCGTCTGTGGCTTTGAACATGCTTTCCTCCAGACTAGTCAGGTCTCTTGCCTAACTGCTGGGTCCCCTTAGTTTATTATATTATTTCATCTACTCGTCATGTCGTTCCCACTGAGTGCTCTCACAGGTTTTTCATATCTGCGTGTGTCTGAGGGCTCGTCATATCTCTCTCTACGCCGTCTTTCTGCACTCTGTATTGGTCCACACAGGTCTATGGCACTGTCTTGGTCCTCATCTCACACTTGCTACTCAGTCTGCTCCTCTTACGTGAGCTTCCACTGTACTCACAATCTTATAGCCTCTCTTACTCGTCGTGACTTCTCTAGTCACTCCCTCCTTCTCTAACTCTGCTCATTTTGATGCTCATCTAAGTCATCATCTTAGTATGCAATCTCTCTCTATCGTGTCCTGTCCTGTCTGTCATGTCCTAATATCTCTCACTCATCTTGCTCAATTCTCTCTCTCACTGCTCTCTCTCTCTGCTCTCGATCTCCTCTTGCTCTCTTTTCTTTACTTTATCTCTACTCTCTCTCTGTCTGTCTGTCTCATCTCTTCTATCTAACATCCCTAACTCTCTCTCTGCTCTCTCTCCACTCTCTAACTATCTACTCCGACTCTCTTCTTTATCTATCTCTCTATCTCTCGCTTTTCTCTCTATTGGGTCTCTATCTCTGTCCCTTTCACGATCTCTTATCACTGCTTCTATGCTTCTCCATTTCTTCTCTCTCTCTCTCTATCCTCTCTCTCTCTCTACTACGATCTCTCTCATCCCTCTCCGTTACGCTCTTTGCTCACATACTCACATCTTATATCTCTCCTCACCTCCATCTGCGCGTCTGTCGGCATCTTCTCACTTGATGCCGGTACTCTGTGCGTTCTCTCTAACGCTGTCTCCATACATATCACTCCCACTGCCTCATTCTCATTTCAATGCTCCTCTCTAGGTGTGTCTCGTAATCTTATTGTTTTATGTCCTCTCTTTACCAGCTAGTCATTCTCGACATGCCCCACAACACTAGTGCCTTACACAACGGATGCGCGCTACGCACACACAAGCGAGCCCGCACCACACCACAGCGCGCGCACCACACATACACGCGAAACGCAAGCGCACACGTCGCATACGCACACAATCACACACCACACACACACACACCACACACAAACACACCGACATCAGCAACAACACACTCACACACACACCACACACACCACACACACATCGAACACACGACGCCCCCGGGCGACGCCGCACACGCGCACGCACGCGCGCACCACACGACCACAACAGGCCACCACAACGCGCGCGCACGCACGCACACGAACACACATCACAACACACACACACACAGCTCACACACAACACACACACTAACACACACACAACAACAGCACACAAACTCATTCAAATGATGTCACAGCCATCGTCCATAGCAATAGTATTTCCATTGATGGTAATCAAAGAGCTATGTTGTGTGCGTGCGCGCACCGTCGCTCTGTGTGTGCAGCGACAGTTCACTGCATTTACATGAATGTGCGTGTTGCTTGGATGTGCGGGCGTGCGATTGCCTGTGCCTGTGTCTTTTGTCGTCAATTTGTTTAATAGGGAGTTGCATACGAGTGTAAAACAAACCATGTAGGGGACAACATGGACTGTTGAGGCCCCGGCAGGTCGTCAGTTCGCTTTATTGGCAAGCGCATTTGCTCTAGAAGTCATCTAGAACATAGCTGACACGTTCAGCAGCTATCTCCTGCCATGGCCTGTGTACGTTGGATGTGTGCGCAGTCCACCCCCCCCCCCCACCATTTCGAGAGAAAGTTGACAGCGCAAAACATCAGTCGTGATTTTTGCTAGATCTTTTCGTAAATACATCCCTAATCCATGTACTTAATTGCTTCAGTTTTTAAGACTGTTCTATGTACTTCATATAGAAGATACCATTATTGGTCGTTGTCCGTGATGGAAAAGGATGCCTTAGAAATTGACGATTCTCCACTGTCGATTCTAGGACTTCATATAATAGCAGTTCTAGGGACCCATTTCGAAAACCATGTAGAGGGGGCACGACGAGCACTGTTGCGTCCCCATGCCTGTTGATGGACTGGCCCCCCAGCCTTTGGCGGCAAGTATGCACCTGTATCTACGGGTTCGGGTTGTGACTCTCGAAGCAGCATGCAGAAACACCATTTTGTTAATTTTATACGTAGAAATTGTTCTCTGAATCACGTAGGCTAGATTAAAGTCCCATACTATACCCTGTCCTAGGCATTAAAACAATGGGAACGAGTATTATGTGAAATAAACCGTCTTACGTCCTTCTCAGATATGCCCAACCTGTACATATGAGAACATTTAACTTATGAGATCTAGTCGGCGGAGAGCTTGTCATATACTTCAGTTATGGCTCATTGCATTTTATACAGAGAACAAGCTGGAATAAGTGGCGACGGACAGCCCGTCTCATCCGCTTACGCCACCAATCGGGTTTACACCTTTGAAGGAAAGAGAGTGGGCAATGTCGAGGAGAAAAGAGCTGAAGAGAGAATCATGTCTGTGTTGTGCTTGGACGCAACCCCTGGCTAAAAGATATCCACAGGGCACTCACCCTCCAAAACAGTCCCCCCCCTGCACAGCACTTGAACATTGTGTGTCACTAACAACCACATACCACAATGAGGCACTCACGTAGAATGTTGAACCCATTTCACGCCTGCCCAGCCATTTCATATCAAAAAATACCGTAGTTAAAACTAGATAGCCTCGGAAGAGAATAAACTAATCACTGTATCCTGCCATAGTGCGCACGTTCACTCTTTGTGACACACTGGTACATAGCCATTTCGGCCTATTCCTTACTTCCCACAAAATGCGAACATAGATAGTCGTCAGAGCCATAAAGACAAGCCCTGATTTCTGGATGACTTTTTACTGGACATTGGCGTAAGAAACCTATATACGGTGGTGCAACAATGCAAACATTGGCACGGTGAAAGGGATTAATGGTGTAAATAACGGGGAACAAATCACATACTAAGAACACTTTAGATAGTCCCATGCACTGGAAGCCACATCTATTACATACCAAGTACAATATGTGGTACTCGTTGGGGGGGGCGGGGGGGGTCGGCTCTGATTCACGGGAGACGGGGTAACAAGCGCATCGGGCGGGTTAACTAAAGCACACTACCCCAAATTATCCTCTGAAAGAGCACAAATTTCAGTTCATTTTGCCCCTGATGACGAGCCCGATTAATGTCTTAGCATGTCGTTCTCGATGGGCAACATTTAAGACTGAAACTTGGCTTTATTCCATGAGTAGATTGCGGGTGGCTTTTCTGTACCCGCCCAGCGCGTTTATACCCCGTACTGTGCCATGACGTATTAGTTGGGTGCCATTCATAGCGACGGAGAGTTTATCTTGGTCGTTGTGTGTTAATTAGATTCAGGTCACTACCGTAGCCAGGCGAATTTTATCACTCTCTACTCAGGCCTACGTTGCCATCCGCGCCTGACCGGGGACTCTTCGAAGACATGTGCAACGGTCCAGTTTGCCCGTCCAGTTCCAGCACATCTGACTCACTGCACATGACAGAGTGGCATGTCTGCTGCAACTACACAACTGGTACGTACAACATGGGGCCGGGCTACTAGTTTCTCTAAGATAACGGTCGCACGCGCGAATACAACGCTTACGCCAAAAGGGGCCCCATAAGCAAAACACCTCAAAGTTCTGCTAAGGTCAGATACTCCAGAATACTCCGCCATGGCGGCCTTCTACCAGACCCATCTTGCGTTTGTTTAACTTTAGCCTAAATCATCCGTATTTTTTCACGATAGACTAAAGATATATTTGCTGTGGCATAGGCTTGTACGTTTTGGTCTTCCATTTTTTTAAGTTCAAGGTCATAGTCACAGCACACGGAGATATTTGTATAAAAAAAGGCACGGAAATATTAGATATATTCCATGATCCTGTCAAATAGGTTCTTCTTGCTACTCGATAGCATCACCACACAAAACGTTTTCGATCCAAATACGTCGGCAAAGAGCGTGATTATCTTAGTACGGCTTTGGCCGATCTTCGCGTCTTCCACACAACGCGATACGTACACCGCTATCGCCTTGTGAAACGTCGCCACTGAGATTGAACCCTCCAAGAAAGGACTGTCAATAACTCACACAAAACTATAGGTAAAAGGAGTCATAGGGGGCCAGTGGCGTGGAGGCCTCGTGCTACCCACTGACGGGGCATCTTGACGACCCAGCCCCACTCCACGAGTCTCTATCACCTCGCGGGATAACGGGGCCAATAGTCTTTCGTAATATAGTTCCCTCACATTCTGAAAGTTTCGCGTGCTCTGCAACTATACCTCTAATCTGCGCAAAGTCTCTCTGGAATGCACCTGTTTTTCTTGCTTACTGTGCATCCTACTAGCTTTAAGACTTCATGCGTCTCATTCTCCTGGCCAATTTAAACAAAAAAATATCTTCCAGAATAATTTTTTGCTCCTCTTGAGCTCCCTCCTGAAATATTCTGGCAAGCCATGGTGTCGGCTGTACGCCCCCCGACACAGTGATAAAAGTAGAAAACGTGACACCATGTATTTTACAGTACCGCTCATCTGGACATTCTCTAGCTCAATAGGGCAGGGACAACTCGCAGTAATAAAGAAGAAGAACCAAGTAGGCGGAAGTATAAAATTTGGAACTAGGGTGTTCAGAAATGGTGTGTCCGATTCAGCATTTCACGTGTTGTAACTATTGTCTACCAACACCCATTAAGGTTTCTATTTACAGAAACCCGCAACATAAGATATTGCTTAGAAAACGAAAAATGCAACTATACTGGTATCCCAATGTTGCAACACAGCACCGTAAATACCTGCGGTGTGCTGTGAAAAATTGGCTACTAACGGCATTCTTGAGATGGATCACACGTCTTCATGTTCGATTTCGTCAAAACTTATGTCCTAGGTATCCCACCCGTAAAGTTAACAAGTAATGGCGTTATTTTATACTGAAGCACATAGAGTAGTTAAGGGAATTGTTCACCAAAAAAATACAGAAAGACTAAAAGCAGGTGTTGTTTCTGTCACGCTACACAAAACATACCAGCTCGTGATTCTACTGCATTATATAAAGCTAGCGATATCGTTATCACGTGATGTCTATGGATCTTCTCTATGCTTATAAGAGAAGAATGTGTCCTCGCCGACTGTAAGAACCCCACAAACTTAAAAAGCATTAAGGATAGACCTGGTAAGTTGTTATGATTATTGCCAATGAGTGAATTCAAATGCAAAGAACTGAAACAAACGATGATTATTTATACTCGTAAATGTTTGCTTTATATCATGTTGTGTTTCTTATTGCTCTTAAACCAGAGAAAGATAT
>CM065681.1:92403352-92440852 GCA_017654935.2 Phymorhynchus buccinoides
ATTATAATTGTGCAATCGCCTTGGCCTTTGAGCATTTAAATACCATATTGTAAGGACTCTAAGGCGCACCTGATTATAAGGCGCACCCCAAAAATTTTACAAAAAAATTGGAGTTTGTTATATTTTCTTACTATTTTATCTGTCATATTATAAGGCCCAAGCGTCTGAATCAGGGAAAAAAGTACTGACTTATTGTCCATAAAATATGGTGATAATTAAATCTGTCAAGGCCTTCTTATGCCCTACCCTCAGTTCTTACTTTTGTGCGTGTCGGTGGATTTTATACTGTCTGTCGGTTTTGTTTTCAAGGTTACGTTTGTTTGTATGTTTGTTCTTTATTGATGTTTTTTTTCTTCTCCTTTTAGTTTGTGTCTGTTACTGGTTGAACATACATTAGATTCATGCATCTCCCCGTGGGGATACCGGGGATCTTTCGTACAAATAGTTCCCCCACCTTCTGGTAGTTATGTGCTTGAAACTTCCTCTAATCTGTCACTCTCTTTGACTCTGCCTTTTTTCTTTGCTTTCCGTCATATACTATCTTTCTGACTTATTGGCCCATTCTCCTGCCTTTTTTTCCAAAACAATCTTCCTAATAACTTTCTCCTTTGAGCTCCTCCAAAATCAGAATGTGTCGCCTGTATGCAGCAAGGAGACCAGTGAAAACAGAACCGGACGCATACGTACCTCACCCATTATGGCCATATGGCCTAGGATTGTGAACGCAGAAGAAGAAGATTCATGCATTATGTTTTCATTTTTACAGCAACAGAAGTGAGCGGCTGAGAGGGCGACAGACAAACAACAGGGCAGAAATCCACGTAAGACATTTTTGTTTCTGTCCTCTCCACTTTCTCAGGGTTTCTGAAAACCTAGAGATTGTACATGTTTACGCACTATAATATTAAAGCAGTGGTGTGTATGCGGAGGGAATTGGGGTAGAGTTTCTCTCACATTTTCTTCTTGACCCTTTAAAATTTGAAACCGGGGGTGAATTACCCCTTAAAACTGTAAACAGGGGGTGAACGTACCCCCTAAAAGAGGAAAACCCCCAGAAACCCTGCTTTCCCCTAAAAGAGGAAACCCCCAGAAACCCTGCTTTCTCTTTCTGTCTATCTCTCTTTGTTTCTCTTTCTTTCTCCCTTCCTCTCCATTCTCTCTCTCTCTCTCTGTATTGGCATGGCAATGTGGCTGTCGATGTGTGTTGCATGCATATTTGCAGGGTTCGTAGGGGCCTTTTAAGTCCTTATGAATTGAATTTTGGTCAAAAGGCCTTTTAAGTGCTTTGATTCAGCAAGTCGGGCCTTTTAAATCATCAGGAGGTCCTTTTAATTTGTGAAAGGTGCTGTTAAGTCCTGTTTTATCAAAGAAAAGCGAGAAATTTATTGAGAACAAAACTGAAAAACGGAAGCAGACTACACAAACTAGGGGGAGGAAGTGGAGGAGTGGGAGGTGGAAGGAAGGGGGCGGGGGTGCGCCAAGCCAGTAAGCTAAAGTAGCTTACCCAAGGTCATTGGCTCTACTCGAGCAGACAACCGGGTCACGAGCGGGCCATTCACTGGAGTGGTACCGCGGGTGTAAAAGTTCACTGGTACCAAGATGCGATGCTGAAGTTCGGGGCATTTTGCTGAGTCGATTTCAGTCAAACGTTCTATGTTGATCATGTCACGTTCTGTGTACATTAATTAACTAAAAGAGTGAGGAAAAAGAAAAAGAAATATGACCCAAATAAATATAAGCATATAACAACACCGTTTGCGAACATGCGAACGTAATGAACAGCATTGGAGAACAGATGTATGCTGTGTGTCTCAGCATTCACAGATAACGCCTTCTCCCGCCTGCACCTTTCCTCCTCCTCCCTCCTTTTTCACTGTGCCTGATTCTGACTGATGCGATTATTTCAGGAAGTTTTGACGATTGCGTTTGCAAACTACATTGAAATTTCAAAATGCCAGGGAAATGTTCATTTCAAGATGCATGGTTGACTTCAAAGGATTATTGTGAGTGGGTTAGAAAAGATGCAAACATTCAAATGGGATTAGCTGTTAATCTGTTTATGAGAGCTAAGTTTTTTTTTATGTTAAAAACTTTGGGGTATGCTGTAAAGTCGTATTTGCAAAGGTCCTTTAAAAGTGATTTTAGGTCCTTATAAGTCCTTTAAAGGTCCTTTTTTGGCACCATGCCCAGCACCTGGGAACCCTGTATTTGGAAAGTTTCTTTGAAATTGTTTATGGAAACGTTGCTCTTGCACAATTTGACAACTGACAACGGCAATGCAAAGGTCCATCATACTACTGTATTTTTCGAACTATAAAGTGATGCTTTTTCCCCCAGATTGAAACCCTTGCGCCTTATAGTATGACTAGTATGATAATATAGTAAGAAAATAGAATAACAAAATCCGAGTTTTGTGTCAAATTGGGAGTGTGTGCCTTATTATAAGGTGTGCCTTATAGTCCAGAAAATATGGTATACATGTACTCTTAAAGACCCCCCACATCACGTGTCACATTCCCTCTTATGCTAGGAAGATTTCTTAAGATTTCTTACCAGCTATAAGAGGGAAGACATGTGAAAACCGTTATTTTGACACGTGAGGTGGTGGGTCTTTAAGTGTCTTTTTCATTAACAGTCTCTTATGGGCTGGCTACACTGCATATGATTCGATTCACTACGATCCTATTTTAACATTTGTGAGGCATGATTGACGTGAAATTCTAGTTTCTACTGTCTAAATAAATCTGATGAAATCCTACTAGTTATGTTCACTCTATTTGTAGTCTCCTGTACACGAATCTAATAAAGTATCTTATTTTTGTATCGGACATTTTATTTGGTTCACTATACATGAGTATAGTGAACGAAAATAGTAAAATTATTTTTAGACGGAAGTATTTCATGTGAATCATGACTCACAGACATCACAATCATATCGTATTGGGGTCAAATCGTACACAGTGTGGTGCCGGCTTTAGTGTCCTTAAGGTCAAAATACATGTTGTTATTTTTCACTCTTTCCCCCCATGGCAACACAGTGTTAAGCTAGCAAAGATATTAGTAGCCTATCACTGTGTTGCCATGGGGAAAGAGTAAAAAAACCCAGTGTATTTTGACTATTAGAACATGCCTGGGTGGTCTATGTGGTGAAGGTCTGCGCTGTATCAGTGCTTTCCAATCATAGCCCAGTTTTGTGATCACTCTGTGGCTTTGCTGCTGAGTGGTCTCTGTGGTGAAGGTCTGCGCTGTATCAGTGCTTTCCAATCATAGCCCAGTTTTGTGATCACTCTGTGGCTTTGCTGCTGAGTGGTCTCTGTGGTGAAGGTCTGCACTGTATCAGTGCTTTCCAATCACAGCCCAGTTTTGTGATCACTGTGACTTTGGTGCTCTGTGGTGAAGGTCTGCGCTGTATCAGTGCTTTCCAATCTTAGCCCAGTGTTGTCATCACTGTGACTTTGCTGCTCTGTGGTGAAGGTCTGCACTGTATCAGTGCTTTCCAATCACAGCCCAGTTTTGTCATCACTCTGTGACTTTGCTGCTCTGTGGTGAAGGTCTGCACTGTACCAGTGCTTTCCAATCACAGACCAGTGTTGTCATCACTCTGTGACTTTGCTGCTGAGTGGTCTCTGTGGTGAAGGTCTGCACTGTATCAGTGCTTTCCAATCACAGCCCAGTTTTGTCATCACTCTGTGACTTTGCTTGAGTGCTCTGTGGTGAAGGTCTGCACTGTATCAGTGCTTTCCAATCACAGCCCAGTTTTGTCATCACTCTGTGACTTTGCTGCTCTGTGGTGAAGATCTGCACTGTATCAGTGCTTTCCAATCACAGCCCAGTGTTGTCATCACTGTGACTTTGCTGCTCTGTGGTGAAGGTCTGCACTGTACCAGTGCTTTCCAATCACAGCCCAGTGTTGTCATCACTGTGACTTTGCTGCTCTGTGGTGAAGATCTGCACTGTACGAGTGCTTTCCAATCACAGCCCCGTGTTGTCATCACTGTGACTTTGGTGCTCTGTGGTGAGGGTCTGCACTGTACCAGTGCTTTCCAATCACAGCCCAGTGTTGTCATCACTGTGACTTTGCTGCTCTGTGGTGAAGATCTGCACTGTATCAGTGCTTTCCAATCACAGCCCAGTGTTGTCATCACTGTGACTTTGCTGCTCTGTGGTGAAGATCTGCACTGTACGAGTGCTTTCCAATCACAGCCCAGTGTTGTCATCACTGTGACTTTGCTGCAGGCTGCAGAGGTTGCCGTGCTCCAGGCGAAGCAGAGAGGGATCCAGAATCTCATTCTCTACACCGACAGCCAGTTTCTTATCAACGGTAAGTAGTTACGCCCTGCCGTGTAAATGATCTTTTTGTTAAATGTTGGTGCTAGTTTGTTTCTAAACGAGTGTACTTAAAAAGGTATGAACAGAGTTTACAACATTTTTGGGGGAGAGCTGGTACAGTAATCATGAGTGCCTCTTAAACAGTTAACACGGGTAGTAACATGTAAATTAGCATACCCAGTCAATCGTATTGTTAGTGTCCTCTAATTTACATGTTTCTACTTGTGTTAGCTGTTTAAAACAAACTTATGATTACCATACCTGGAATTTTATCTAAGGAACTGTTCATTACATTTTTGGAGCGAATTAGGAATGTCATTCAGATGAATTGTTTTTATGTGTTTATTCTTTGCAAAAATGATAAACAAGATTAAAAAGGATATGTGTGTAAAGTTTTTCCCAGACTGAGATACCCCTGCACCTTATAATATGACTAATAATATAGTAAGACAATAAAAACATTTTTTTATTGTAACAAAATCTGAATTTGGTGTAAAATTTGTGGGGGTGCGCCTTATAATAAGGTGCGCCTTATAGTCGGAAAAATATGGTATGTATTATGGATGCACTCTTCACACATGTTCTGAATGTTGCAGGGATAACGATGTGGATAAAGAAATGGAAGAAAAACGGTTGGAAGCTGTCAACAGGAGGCGATGTTATCAACCGTGAGGACTTTGAAAACCTGGATGAGGCCATCTCTGGAATAAATGTTAAATGGGTCTGTATATAATTATGTACATTCAAGTGCATATGCTGTTTGTCAGTGACAATTTTTGACACAACATACAGTATCTTTTTAAAAGATCACCTGCACATTCACAAACCAAAAATAGCCTTATTCCATTCCATTTTCTGCAGGTTGTATTATGTCCTTTGTGAGTTAGACTGGAATTCAGCAATCTCTGCTAAAGTGATCTCTTCTTCTTCTTATGTGTTCCCAGGCCTCATTGCCATATTGGCTGAGGTATGTATGTGTCAGGTTTTCAGTTGTCACTGGTCTCCCCACTGCATTCAAAGAAGAAAACTATCTGGAAGTTTTTTGTTTTTTAAACTTCCAGAATGTGGGGGAACTATTTGTTCAAAAGTCCCCTGGTATCCCGAGAGGGAGAGACTGGTGGAGGGGCGGGGTCATACAGCTCCCTGTATGGAGGCATGAGGCATCCACTTACTGCCCCCAAAGTGATCACTAAAAGTGGATTGTCTTTGGTGGCTTGCTTCACTTTTATTTTGGGGATTGCTGCTTTCAGGGCAGCATCTGGGCATATCAGGGGCAAAGGTGATTGCTGCTTTCATGGCAGCATCTGGGCATATCAGGGGCAAAGGTGATTGCTGCTTTCAGGGCAGCATCTGGGCATATCAGGGGCAAAGGTGATTGCTGCTTTCATGGCAGCATCTGGGCATATCAGGGGCAAAGGTGATTGCTGCTTTCAGGGCTGGGCATATCAGGGGCAAAGGTGATTGCTGCTTTCATGGCAGCATCTGGGCATATCAGGGGCAAAGGTGATTGCTGCTTTCAGGGCAGCATCTGGGCATATCAGGGGCAAAGGTGATTGCTGCTTTCAGGGCAGCATCTGGGCATATCAGGGGCAAAGGTGCAGTTGCGCTAACCCCCCACCCTCCACCCCAGAGACACACACGCCGCCACCACCACCAAAATTTCTCATTGAAAATGTTTATTAAAATGCAACATTTTGCCTTGCTAAGAGAAATTTCTTTGGATTCATCATAGTGAATCATTTTGTAAGGAATTAAAAGAAAAGGGACACAAATGCTGCTTTGAGTGTCAAATAGCTGAAATGGCATTGTCACTAATGGTATGCTTTTCATTTTGATTTCCCTTTATTATTATCTTTTTATGGGCCTGTTTTTAATCTTTAAGTTCAGGTCAGCTACGACAGCTTCATTTTGTTATGATGAAATATTAAATTAGAAAAATGTCGTTTATTACATTTCACCATTGTTGATGCAATTTTTGTATATTGTATCAACCAACACTATTTGACAGAAACCCGTTGTATGTGATGCAGATGCATGTGAGAGGCCACCGTGGAATTGAGGGCAACGAAGCTGCAGATAGACTTGCCAACGCAGGGGCCGCAAAACCGCTGTGAGGAGACTTGCCTTGATCTGCCACAATTCTGAAATCGACAAATTGAATGAATGCGTGTTCTTGTCATTTTGCTGCTTGAAAGAACGGAGTTTTCCTGATTCTTTGTGTATGCGTTTTTATGTTCATTATGTGTGTGTGTGTGTGGGGGGGGGGGGGGGGGGGGGGTTCGAAATGGAGAGGAAATTGATAGATTGGGTATGATTTTTGAAAATCGAAAACGAAAGCAAATGTCTTTATGTGCATGTAATTCATAGCATTTTTCATAAATAGGTCTGAATCTGATATATGATTGTGAAAATGTATGTCATGGTTTTTCTGAACTTTATTTTTTATATTTTTGAGTACCCCTTTCTCCAATGCATGTTTTTTGTTATCTGACGTTCTTCTTTGCACTCATATTTCTTTGGAAAATGGATTTTTGTATTAGTCTCTCAGAGTGCTTGAGAACTAATTCAAAACTTGTCATAAGGGCTAAAGCTTATATTGTTTTACCATTGCATACATCATTGGAATATTGTGATGGGCATGATAAATCATGAAGACCAAACCAGTATTGACGATGGTTTTCAAATATATTTGCTGGTTTGTATCACGGATGTTGGTTCACGTTTGTGGGGTCTGCACATCTTCTTGCTGATCTTTAGGGATCTTTGAAAGATTAGCTGCTATTTCTAAACGTTGAAAATGCTGACACAAACCCAGACATTGTGGAGTCCTGTTTAACTCTTCGTGTAGTTTTTTTCATTCTTGGTTGTACTTTGCATCTCAACCGACAAGAGGGGGGTAACTATGTTTTCGAGTGTGGATGCTTTGCTTTAACTAGAAAAATCACTGACATGAGCTCTGAAAATAGACAAATACAGGCCACTTGGCAGTGAATGTCTTTGCATTTGGTGGGAGTGAAGTGTGATGCACTGGGCGATTACATTCGCCCATGGTGCTAGAAGAGTTAAGCCAGTTATGTTCTCATTTAGTTCAAATGGGAAGAATAGAAATGTGTTGGAAATGATCCTTTGCACCCATGTATTGTTTTTTGTTCTGTTGCTTTTTTTTTTCATTCTGTCTTTTGTTCTTGTTTGATTAAAAAAAAATTAAGTATGCATTTTGAAACTGAAATGGCAATTGTCTCTGAAATAATGTGCAAATCTGCATGTTTGGTGTATGTCATTTTTGAGGTGGAAGTTGTATATTCTTCAAGAATTTAAATTTGCCTCATCCAAAGTACTTTCTTTTACTACAGACAGTAAACTCTGACAATGGTGTCTACTTGTCAGTATTTGTAGGATGCTTGTTACAAACATGTGATAAAAGTTGACTCATGTGTTCAGTTGATAAGGTGTTGCTCTATGATATCCCAGCCGTTACACTTATTAAAAATTGAATTTATGTTTAAATAAAGTGCCAAGTACAGCCGCAATAAACTGGTCATATGGCTTTTTGTGTGAGAAGAATGGTTTTGACCGGAAGTTGAACTTTGAATGGTCTTGCATATATCCATTGCATCCATACTTCCACATATTAACCTTTACCGGACTTCTGGGGTCGCCCACGACCCCTTGACACACAAAACATGTTATATCTCTAAAACTATTTAAGCAATCTTCATGAAATTTCATGACTTTGTCAAAAACGTAAATGGTTTTAAGTGTGTTAAATTTTATTAATGTGTATAAAATATAAATGACGTAATATGACGCGTAATTTTGATATACCTGTCCGGATGACGGGGGTCTCCCACGACCCCTACTTTAAAGAGCACTGCAGTGCATTGAGTAGGGGTCGTGGGAGACCCCCGCCATCCGGTCAGGGATAAACACATGGTGCCTCTTTGACAAGTAGGGGTCGTGGGAGACCCCCGCCATCCGGACAGGGATAAACACCTCGGAATTTGCTCTTTGCTGAGTAGGGGGTCGTGGAAGACCCCCGCCATCGTGTCCGTGTAGTCAAAAGCATGATCCGGTAAAGGTTAACTGTACATGCATACATGAGTTGTTGTGCTTGCAACATGTTCAACCCAATGTTACACAACTTTATTCAATGTTAAAGATTCGGCTAGATTAGATAAGACTACTCATGATAAAAAAAAAGGACGAAAAACACAATCGGACGTATGCACCCTTTCTCCCTCTTTCTATCTCTTCAATCATATTTGTAATCGTATTCATATTATATCTCTCTTCTGTCTCTCTTTTTTGTGTGTCAAACACATTGGGCGTGGGGCAGGATAAACATCTCCAATAGGAAGAAGAAGATGTGCACCTTTGAACAATAATATGCAGACACACAGATACACACACACTCTCTCTCTCTCTCTCTCTCTCTTTCTGCTTTTGCTTGTGTTTTAAAAAAACCCCCCAAAACACCCCATAGAGTTGGGTTGGTTGGAAACGAGGCCGACTTGGACGGACATGAGGCCGACTTGACTCATTGGGCGAGGCCGAAACGACCCAAAAAAGCGGGGCCGAAATGGCACGAGGCCGATCTGACCGGCTTCCGCTGGGTTCAATAAAATTCACAACTCTGTTTTAATTTGTTTTAACATAGATTCGCTTCCCATGGACTGCTGGTCTCGGATTCTGTGACCTGAACAAGCCGGGGTGTGGCTGCAAATTGGGATTCGTAATGAGCGGTGTGGGAGCAACGCCACTGTACGGCCCAGAAGATGGGACAGCAAAAAAAAAAAAAGTCTTTCAGATGAGACGACAAAAACCGAGGTCCCACGTGCCGAGGCACTTAAAGAATCCAGTGGCAACAAAAAAATTGTGAACTGGTCAAAAATTACCCCTCCTCCCTTGCCCATTAGTCACACACAAAACATTAAAAAAGAAAGGGTGGCGCAGCACTAGCTGTGACACTCCAGGTGGGACCAGCACAAATTTCACAGACTCGTACAGTGGAATTTCCCAATTAACTTTATTTTTTAAGACTCCCTCTAAGATTTGATCCCAAAAATGTTCACCGATTTCCCCCCCTTCATATGCAGACTACTGAGTGTCCACCTCCCTATTAAAACCACTCCCTATTAGACCTTTTCTGGATGATTTTTTTAAGTCTTAATAGGGAGGTTCTACAGTAATAGCAAAACCAAGTCCGCCAGCTGCAAGTTTCCCCTGCCCAATACCTTGTGAACCCGTCTGCAGAATCACTTCAAGTTTTGTATGGTGGTGTATTGCTTGGGGAGAAACCTCATGCAAAGGGTTTTGCCAAGTATACAACAAAAAGAATGATGGGAGTCATTTTGCCTCACTGAATACCTTGTGAACAGAAGCACTTCAAATTTTAGAAGAGCTAAAATATCAACTATTTCAATGCACTATTGATGCAATGTGGTGTGTGTGAGAGAGAAAGAGAGAGAATGAATGAACGAACAAATGCTTTTTATTGAAGGAAAAACAAAAGGAATTCAAAACCAACATAGAAGAGTGGTTAAATGTGCGTGAATCCAAAAACATACTCATGAAAATATATATCTACCTAATGGCATTTAAAAGGATTTTCATTCTTTTTTTAATCTTGTTTTTGACCCACCAATGCTGCTATACAGTTGATTGGGGAGCACTTCTTGTACAGTATTTATTTATTATTTTATTTTAATTAAGTCAAAAGTCAGTTTGTTCTCGGAGGCTTACATGATTTACTTAAGTAACTCAGCAAGTAACCGATTTCTTTATTATTATTAATAATATATAAATGGTTGAGTTATGTTAGTGTTAGAAAGAAAATGTTGCATTTCCCCCTAAGACTATATTCAGTTTTATAATAACTCCCTAACTGGAGAGGGTGGTTGTCACATGATAACAACAATGGCGATCAAAGTGGAAGTTGTCTGCTTGCTCTTCGTTTTGGCTGCTGCTTTGGCGGCATCTGGGCCTGTACCAGTTGTGCTTTGGCATGGAATGGGTAAGTTATTTAGGTTATTACTGGATCGTCCACTCGCTACATTGAATTAATCTAACTGGTGTCCCACAGTGGAGTGTATTCAGTATTGAATGAATGAAAGTTAGGTTTTAGTACTTTATGATTATCATATCAGTTTAGGCTCTGTAGGCTTATGAAGCCTTTTGCCCTCTAGATATTTTTCTCAAATATAAATATTTATTTTCTTTTTTCTTTTTGTATGCCCGTGAATTACTACGGCTATTGTGTATTTTTTTTTTTTTTTTTTTTTTTTCTCCAAATTTGTGGAGTACATAATAGTATTACATTTTTTGTCAATAAGATTTTTGAACCTATTTAGTGATGATGCATTTAGTACAGTTTCATTAGAAAGATTGTTCCATGCAGTTATTACTCTGTTAGTAAAAAAGTTTTGAGCTGAACGACTGTTATTTATTTTTTTTGTTAATTTAAAATCATGCCCTCGTGTTCTCTCCTCGTCAGTTAAAGTTAGTAAAGTTTTAGTTGTGTTAGGATCATAAAACTTATTAAGAATTTTATACACCTCGATCAAATCGCCTCTTAGACGTCTGTATTCCAAACTAGGTATTCCCAAATACTTTAGTCTGTCCTCATAGTCCATATCTATGGTTCCAATAATTGTTTTCGTAAATCTCCTTTGGACACCTTCTAAATGATCAACATGTTTTCTCAAAAAGGGACACCAGACAGGATTTCCATACTCTAATAAGGGGCGTACTAATGTTTTATAAAGAGGTAGCATAATTTCCTTTGATTTATTAGTTATTGTTCTGATTAGTAGTAGACCAGCAGTACGGTTTGCCTTTTTAACAGTATCGTTGATGTGTGGTTCAAAAGATAGTAATGGATCAACTATAACACCAAGATCTTTCTCCGCATTTGTGCTCACAAGAACCCTTCTGACACCACCATCATTCATAAAATACTCATGCACTGGGTTCTTTTTTCCAAGATGCATCACCTTGCATTTTTGACTATTAAAATTCATCAGCCACTCCTCTGACCAATCAACCAAAGAGTCAATACACTTCTGAATTTTTTCCCATCATATTCATAAAGTTTATGTCCACTCGGCTTCAAAATAGCATATATGGGACAAACCATCAACCAACCATCATTCCATAATCTGAGCAGATCCTGGAGGTACTGCAATACTAGGCCTGATGTAAGTTAAAATTAGAGGGGAGTGTATTGGGCCCGACACTCTTCATTTAATAACTCATGGCACAAATAGACATAAATTTAAAATTAGAGACATGCACAGAAGAAAAAGACTTAGGGGTGATCTTTGATCCTAATCTTAAGTTTGACAAACATATCACAACAGCTGTTGGCAAGGCAAATAGAATGCTGGGGCTGATTAGGAGGACTTTTTCAGGAATAAAAAATAATGTGTTTATAAACCTGTATAAAAGCTTGGTGAGACCACATTTAGAATATGGGAATCAAATTTGGAACCCATATCTCAAAAGACAGTCTGTGTCAATCGAAAGATGCCAGAGGAGAGCTACCAAACTGATAAAATCTCTTAAAAATAAGGACTATGGTGAAAGGCTGCGCAGGCTGGATTTGCCATCCTTAAAATACAGGAGGCTGCGAGGAGACCTGATAAATGTTTATAAAATTTGTAACAATACTGACTTTACTAACAAAAGATTGTTTCAGCTCTCGAACTATTCGAAAACTAGAAGCTGTGAATTAAAAATACTAATACAATACAGCAGAACTAACATTAGAAAACATTTTTTTGCTAACAGAGTTGCCAAGTATTGGAATAACCTCTCTGCACAAATCAAGCTTGCACCAAACCTTAACCAGTTTAAAAACCTCCTGGACAAAGACCCTAAATTGACAGAATTGAGATACCAACATGACTGATTGTGTCATCAAAAACCGTCACAGCTGTGCTCAATACTAAAAAAACTATATTGAAAGGGCACTTCAGAGGCCGCGAGGCCTAGTTGCCCTCATTACCTGACCTGACCTGACCATTTATACTACACTCAGACCATGTTTAGGTTAGGTTACTAGGGACTAAAAACATATCCGTTAGGCTTTCAAGCGTCCCATCCTTAATAATATGATTTTTAACGTACAAGGTTTTATCGTGCACTCAGGTTTTAGATAATCATTCATCAGATTCATATGTCAAATTTTTATAATATTCCCAGTTATCTAATAGATTAGGTAACTTCCTAGTCAGATTTTTTGTCAACAAATGCATTTTCTTATTTCGTATATTTAATGCATCTTGGTAAGGAATAGGGATAGGGTTAGGAACATGTCACTGTCACTAGTGTCAGTATTTTTTAAAGACATTTGTGCACAATTTATTTATGCGTCCCGTGATTGAGCGCCGTACCCGTAGCCTGGAGAATGTGAGATAGGGCCCGTATCCCAAGCCTCTGCCTTTATACTACATTGATGACATGCCTGGCTTAGTAGTAGACTGTAATAAAATGTTTGCAGACGATACCAAAGCTTACTCGACAATTGAATCTGGTTGACAATGATAGAGACAATTTCCCAATGTGCAATCATCCATCCACAAATTAGTTGTGTGGACAGCTTGTTGTAATACCCTGGCTAAAAGACTCCAGGGATCATCCGAACAGCCATAGCACTTGTACACTAGGTTACAAATGCATTAGATCAGCTAGGGATAAGATTAAGAACATTACGTGTGTGACCATTTTTTATTACCCCGCCATGTGAGCAGCAACACTCCGACTTCGTGGGATTTGGGAGATAGATGATGTTGTGCTAGGTCGGAGCTTGTCATGGCTTAAGACAATCCCTGCATAACTATGCAGAGCATAACAATATTTTGATGTAGCCTTGGTGTTCTAGCCTGCCCTATGTCAATTGGTCTGGCATAGCCAAGGTGGGCCTTGACCGCTGACCTGAGTTATCATATTATCAGGGATTTCTTGCTGAAGTGTCTGGTGTCCTAATCATGGCAATATATTTGAAGTGTAGCTTGCCTTAATTTTGATTTTGTCAGTCCCTGATACTAGTGATAGCATTCATGATCTTATGACATTTGTCTATAGATACAGATACAGATACTGTCAAATACTATGCTAGTATCAGAATCTAGTTTTACTACTAGTACTACACTGTAGTACACTTGTACCGGGTAGTAGTACTTACTAGAACTGAAGGCTTTCATGACAACCAGTTTTACTACTAGTACTACACTGTAGTACACTTGTACCAGGTAGTAGTACTTACTAGAACTGAAGGCTTTCATGACAACCAGTTTTACTACTAGTACTACACTGTAGTACACTTGTACCGGGTAGTAGTACTTACTAGAACTGAAGGCTTTCATGACAACCAGTTTTACTACTAGTACTACACTGTAGTACACTTGTACCAGGTAGTAGTACTTACTAGAACTGAAGGCTTTCATGACAACCAGTTTTACTACTAGTACTACACTGTAGTACACTTGTACCAGGTAGTAGTACTTACTAGAACTGAAGGCTTTCATGACAACCAGTTTTACTACTAGTACTACACTGTAGTACACTTGTACCGGGTAGTAGTACTTACTAGAACTGAAGGCTTTCATGACAACCAGTTTTACTACTAGTACTACACTGTAGTACACTTGTACCAGGTAGTAGTACTTACTAGAACTGAAGGCTTTCATGACAACCAGTTTTACTACTAGTACTACACTGTAGTACACTTGTACCAGGTAGTAGTACTTACTAGAACTGAAGGCTTTCATGACAACCAGTTTTACTACTAGTACTACACTGTAGTACACTTGTACCAGGTAGTAGTACTTACTAGAACTGAAGGCTTTCATGACAACCAGTTTTAATAATTAATCTTTGCACAAAATGGTCTTAAAACTGTAAGAGCATGTTGACACACATTAGACGCGGAAACCTCATATGCTTATCAGTAAATAAGTTTAAAAAAAAGGAAATATAAGTGCATGGGCTACCGTACCCCGCGACCGTGTGTGTGTGTGTGTGCATGCGCATGTGTGTGTGTGTGTCACAGTGTGTGCATGCGCGTCTATCTGTGTGTGTGTGCATGCGTGTTTGTGTGCATGCACGTGTGTGTGTGTACGTGTGTGCATGCACACGTGTGTGTGTGTGCATGCACACATGTGTGTGTGTGGTTTCTGCGTGTGTGTGTTGGGTGTCTGTGTTTGTTTACTTTTTTCATTGTATTATTTCATAATCATATTATTTTGTTTTTATGACTGTAACTAATGTAAGCGCTTAGGTCTTTTTTTAAAACTAAATCTGTATAATTATCTTTTTGGAATACTAACTCTAACCCTACCCCCCCCCCCCCCCCCCCCCCCCCCCCCCCCCCCCCCCCCCCCACCCCCCCCCCCCCCCCCCCCACCCCCCCCCCCCCCCCCCCCCCCCCCCCCCCCCCCCCACCCCTTATAAGACGGAAAAACGCAATGAACCACGACTGTGACAAATGCTGCGGAGTACTGCAGTGGGTGGGGGGGGGGTGGGGGTGGGGTGGGGTGGGGTGGGGGGGGGTGGGGGTTCTATTAGATAATGGCTTTTATCATGACTGCAATTAATTATTGAACAAAGATAATTAGCTGAAAATGTTCATAAAATACAGCTTCAGGCAAAAACGGAAAAATGGAATTAACCGAGAAATGTAGGGGGGGGGGGGCACATCTTGACCTATACCTTATTATTATTATACTCAGTATAAAATATTTATAACAATTTCTAGGATTTGTGTCTGGATTTGTTTGCTTTGCATGTCTTCTCTCTCTCTCTCTCTCTCTCTCTCTCTCTCTCTCTCTCTCTCTCTCTCTCTCTCTCTCTCTCTCTCTCTCTCTCTCTCTCTCTCTCTCTCTCTCTCTCTCTCTCTCTCTCTCTCCCTCTGTGCGTGTGTGCGCATGTGACTATGCATCTGAGTGTATGTGTGTGTCTGTGTGGTTAGTAATAGTATAGTCAGTCTATAGGCACACACATGCATGTCTTGTTAATATTGAAATTGTGAATTACATGTATGCAATACGCTTGATTGTTTATTACCCCAGGCTGATACGATAGCTTGCTCGTATCTTACACTATTTAGACAAAATGTTATTTAAAACAAAACTTGATGGTTTTCCAGGCGACAGCTGCTGCAACCCCCTGTCCATGGGGTCCATCAAGAGGCTGATTGAGCGGGAGGTGAAAGGCGTGTATGTTCGCTCCCTGGAGATCGGCAGCAACATTGTAGAGGTCAGACAACAACGGAATAGTCTAAAGTTATAGACCCCAGCAATTCCTAAAAGAATATGATCAAAAGGAAAGGTGCCCCATGGGGATACCGGGGAATCTTTTGTACAAATTGTTTCCCCACCTTCTGAAAGTTCTGTGCTTGTAACTTCCTCTAATATGTCTTTCTCTTAATAAGTTAGTTTGACTCTGCCTTTTCCCTTTGCTTTCTGTCATATTATCTTTCTGCCTTACTGGTCCATTTTCCTGCCTTTGTTCTTAGAATTCTTACAAGGATCTCCAGCCAAAGACGGACATGCTGGGTCTATTTCTTAGTTAGGCGCATAATGGCAGCATGATGCATCTGCGCTCATTATGACAGGAAACTGTCTGGGTGAGCGATGAAGAAGATTATGTATGATATGAAGTTCTAGACATCAGCCATTCCTAAAAGAATGTGTTCAGAAGGAAAAGTTTTGACTTCAGCAAGGAATCTACATGGGAAAAGAAATACCCAGAAGCAGGGAAAAAAGTGCACCAAGGAAGTTAGAATTGTTAACTAGTTTTACATTTTTTTCTAAGATATGTTTTTATGGTTTCATTTTTATTTTGAAAGAAATACCCAGAAGAAGCTAGTTTAAGTGCTTTTTCCTTTCAAGTCTCTCTAGTCTCTCATTTTTTTCTCTCTCTCTCTCTCTCTCTCTCTCTCTCTCTCTCTCTCTCTCTCTCTCTCTCTCTCTCTCTCTCTCTCTCTCTCTCTCTCTCTCTCTCTCTCTCTCTCTGTGGTGTGTGTGTGTTTCTCTACTTGCCAATCATTGTATATGTAATTGACCAAAGCAAATATTGACCGGTGTGCATGTGTATTTATTCATGTGCATGCAGATCGGATGACATTTTGTGTGTCCAAGCAGAAAATGTTATGCAGTCAAGTCTTTCACGTCTGTAATGTTATGCGGTCAAGTCTTTCACGTCTGTAATGTTATGCGGTCAAGTCTTTCACATCTATAATGTTATGCGGTCAAGTTTTTCACGTCTGTAATGTTATGCGGTCAAGTCTTTCACGTCTGTAATGTTATGTGGTCAAGTCTTTCACGTCTGTAATGTATGCATCAAGTCTTTCACATCTGAATGTTATGCGGTCAAGTCCAACATCTGTAAATGTTATGCGGTCAAGTCTTTCACGTCTGTAATTGTCCGATTATGGGGAAATCGGTCTGAAAATTCAACTGGCAGTAACTTACGTAATGAAACTGACTTTACAGTTTGGGCCTCAGCACAATCTACAAGCTCCGTACGGAAACCCCATTCGCTTATAAGATAGAAGAGTTTCTGTCTCTGCATTTCTTATACAGTGGAACATCACTATTAACTTAGACCTTCATGCTTACAAAGAAGGGCAATGTTTCAGAGAAGTAGGTCTTTAGTGGGAGGGAGTCTAGGTCTTAATAGGGAGGTTCCACTGTACAAGCAAATGGGTTTTCTGTATGGAACTTGCGGATTGCAGTTCTAATGTGCGCATGCCCTTAAAATCACAGCCTACGTTTGACAGGACACAGAGAATGGGTTCCTGATGAACGCCAACGACCAGATCTCTCTGGTGTGCTCCAAGATCGGCAATGATTCCAAGCTGGCCAACGGCTTCAACGCTATTGGCTTCTCCCAGGGCGGACAGTTCTGGTCAGATTTGTTTGTCTGTGTGCAGTTTGTGTGTGTGTCAAGTGTGTGTATGTGTGTGTCTCAAGTGTGTGTGTTTATTTGTTTTGGAAACTTATATAGCGTATTACCTTAAAGCTCAATGCGATTTACAAAAACCAATAGAAAGTTCTTCTTTCTTTAAGCATCCTCCTTCAGTTTGCTGAAGATTCTGATGTGTATAAAACTGGGAGGCTTTCCAGTCTGGCAGCTTACGTCACGGTACGGGAGGGGGGCGGGGGTGTGTGTTATTTAAATATGCGGCAAATGTTAAGATCAGCTCCCTCTGCTGTTCCATGATTGCAATCAGGGAAAAGTAAATGAACAAGGAAATAAACAGGAGAGAGAGAGAGAGAGAGAGGAGTGATATCAGTTATGTTTCACTCCATTGTACAAAACCAGCGAACATTGACCAAGCAGTTTGAAGATTATATGAAATATATCAATCCACTTATGTTCCTACATCTATGATGATGGTTTTTAACAGATTTGTTATGTCTGTTTCAGGCGAGCCATTGCTCAGCGTTGCCCCAACCCTCCCATCCTGAACTTGATCTCCGTTGGTGGACAGCACCAGGGTTAGTGGATGTGTGTGTGTATGTGTGCCTCTGTGTGTGTGTGTGAGTGTGTGTGTGTGTGTGTGTGCCTCTGTGTGTGTGAGTGCCTCTGTGTGTGTGTGTGTGTGTGTGTGTGTGTGTGTGTGTGTGTGTGTGTGTGCCTCTGTGTGTGTGTGTGTGTGTTTGCCTATGTGTCACTGTGTGTGTGTGTGTGTTTGCCTATGTGTGTGTGTGTGAAGTTAATCTATGTTAAGTCAAAACAATCTTTATCGAGGGTTAACAAGTAAAGTGCAATGTTTTTTTGTTTTTGTTTTTCATATCTTGCCATTTTAAATAAACATTAATTATAACGAAGAATCAGGAAAGAAAAATTAACCTTCACCATGCTTCCTGGGTATTCTAGTACCCAGAGACACATAAAAACTGTTATATCTCAAAAAGTATTTAAGCAATCATCATGAAATTTCATGAGTTTATCAAAAACGTTAATGGCTTTATGTGTCTTTAATTTCATTAATGTGTATAAAATACAAATGACGTAATATAATGCGTCATTTGAACAAGCTTGTCACTGATTGCGCGGGTATCCTACAACCCATACTTTAAAGAGCAGAAATATGCCACTGCAGTGCATTGAGTATGGGTAGTGGGACACCCGCGGCATCTGGATAAGGATAAACACATGGTGACTCTTTGACGAGTATGGGTACTGGAGAACCCGCATCATCTGGAATAGGGATAAACACTGTTAAAATGCATGTCCCTTTCCTTTTTAATGAGTATGGGTAGTGGAAAACCCGCCCCATCGTGACTGTGTAGTTGAACAGGGGATCCGGTGAAGGTTAAATGAGGCATGTATTAAAAAAAACCTTGATTTATCCTTCAGTTACAAAAAGAGTCTTTCAAATGAGACCTTTCTATTAACCCTCTTGCATTTGAATTTGTTACTGACAAAACTTCTTCTAGTGTTCAGATTCTTTCACACATTTCGGGACAATCTGTCTTTTGAAGCACACAGAGCACCATACAGTTACTATCACATCATTGCAAGTGAGAAGCTTCTTCATAGTGTGTGTATAACAAGCCAGAACTTAGTGCCTGATGGAAATGCCATCAGAGGGGGTCTCAGAGTGGGGGGCAAGCTACGGGCGGCTTGAATACACAGAGGCAACTTCCGGCTGGGCAAGCTACGGGCGGCTTGAATACACAGAGGCAACTTCCGGCTGGGGGCAAGCTATGGGCTGTTTGAATACACAGAGGCAACTTCCAGCTGGGGGCAAGCTACGGGCGGCTTGAATACACAGAGGCAACTTCCGGCTGGGGGCAAGCTATGGGCTGTTTGAATACACAGAGGCAACTTCCGGCTGGGGGCAAGCTATGGGCGGTTTGAATAACAGAGGCAACTTCCGGCTGGGGGCAAGCTATGGGCGGTTTGAATACACAGAGGCAACTTCCGGCTGGGGGCAAGCTATGGGCTGTTTGAATACACAGAGGCAACTTCCGGCTGGGGGCAAGCTATGGGCGGTTTGAATACACAGAGGCAACTTCCGGCTGGGGGCAAGCTATGGGCGGTTTGAATACACAGAGGCAACTTCCGGCTGGGGGCAAGCTATGGGCTGTTTGAATACACAGAGGCAACTTCCGTGGGGGCAAGCTATGGGCGGTTTGAATACACAGAGGCAACTTCCGGCTGGGGGCAAGCTATGGGCTGTTTGAATACACAGAGGCAACTTCCGGCTGGGGGCAAGCTATGGGCGGTTTGAATACACAGAGGCAACTTCCGGCTGGGGGCAAGCTATGGGCGGTTTGAATACACAGAGGCAACTTCCGGCTGGGGGCAAGTATGGGCGGTTTTGAATACACAGAGGCAACTTCCGGCTGGGGGCAAGCTATGGGCGGTTTGAATACACAGAGGCAACTTCCGGCTGGGCGGTTTGGGGTGGAATAAATGCAAGAGGGTTAATAAAACAAGAAAAGTAGATTCTTCATATAAGACTATTCTTTTGATAAAAGATTCCAGAACAGGGATTAGAAACTGCTGTTTCAAATACAAAGAAATCAGCTTTTTGTATATTGGTATAATTACTACGAAACTGTTTCTTCCCAGGAGTGTATGGGTTTCCTCACTGTCCTGGAGACAACGAGACTCTCTGCAACATCGTGCGGGAGCTCCTCAATTACGGAGCCTACGTTTCGTAAGTTGAATCACCGCTGACTTTGCAGGTCCTCACTCTTAGTTTGGGTTAGGCCGTGCACACTTTTGTCACAGAAACCTAATGCGCTTATCCACAAATAAGTATTAGTATTATTTAGTATTAGTATTAGGTACTTTATAGTCACAGAGGCGTCTCTGAAATTCGGGTTGCTCCCACTTGGAGAGCCCATCGCAGCCAGAAGCGCGACACAATGTTTTAAATATTTTTTTAATGCGAATTTTTGTGTGACTGATGAGGACAGAAAAAAGGTGACCAAATGACAACTTTTTCGTTGCCACTGGGTTTAACGTGTGCTAAGTGCATGGGCACATGGGACCTCAGTTTATCGTCTCATCCGAAAGACTCCACGTTCAAGTCGTAAGACCTAGTGCAAAATGAGAGGAACAAATCCCCTGTACCCAGGTTACAGAGTAAAAGAAAGTAAGAAAATAAGCGGATGGGATAAGCGTGTGCGGAAACGCATTATGTATGCATATGATGACGTTTCCGCGTCTAATGTGTGCACGGCCTTATGCACTATAAAATGTGATCAAATCACTGTGATTAAATAAGGAGGAAAAAGATCCATGAAATAGCTTTTTTTTTCTCGCAGATTAAATAAATTAGAAATGTGCTTTGAAGGGTGATCATTGCTTATTTCCTGTTAAGAGAAGCTATGATTTTTTTTTCTTAGAAGGAAATAACATGTTTGGAAATATACAGAATATGTGAACTTTACGTTCTTTCATTATTTTGTCATTCAGAGTTTTATTTGACATCATCCTTTACAAAGTGCGGACAGCTGCTCAAAATATTGGACTGAAACAACTTGCTTGTTTCTTTTTGTTCTTGTGTGTGTGTGTGTGTGTGTGTTCAGAATATGTGGAATATCTAGAAATGAATTATTTTCTGCTGGGTAGCTTTTCATGTTCTGTAATAAATATTTCGGTTTGTTTTCTACATTACTTTTGTTGTTGCATTGTTTATAAAAGTATTATACTGGAATTTTCCATGCTGAAACGTAGAGTGTGCAATCTTCCCCCTGTTATCGGTGCATGAAGTTGGAATTAACTGTAACAATAATTCCATTCTTTATGTGTTTTTGTGCAGGTTTGTCCAAGATCAGTGAGTACCATTGCTTCTGACCTTTTTGTTTTCCATAATTAAAAAGGGGGTGGGGGTGAGGTGGAGTTTGTTTCAAAATGGAATATTCAGATATGTAGTTATGGCTCTGTTTATTTTTTGTATAAAATCAGTCGGTTCTTGGTTCAGGCAGGGCAATATAAACATCTCATGATCCTTTGGGGCAAAATCTGACTAGTTTTGATAATTTTATTAACAGTCATCTTGGTACTTCAAAATGCATAGGCATTTGATAATGCTTTCATAAATTTGATGATAGTTACTACTACATTTTATTGATAATGTTGTCAGTTTTCCAAGAGTTAAACAATTGGTATGCCTTCACTTTTGCGCAGATAGCACTGAAGTTGAGAAAGGTTTTCAGCTTGAAAAATACTGCTAAGCTTGGCTATGTTGCAGTTTGATGTAGCCTGAACTGTAGAGATTTACATTAGTGAAATTTAAATAATACTGTCCTCCAAAATCTGAATGTGTCAGCTGAATGCAGTGGGGAGTCCAGTGAAAACTGAAAACCGACACAGACATTGGAGTACTCTTAAAACAAAACTGGATAACATGAAATATTGGTTAACGCACAAAAATCTGTTTGAGACGACAAAACCCCTCTTTATTATTACTTAATGCTTGACACAAAATACTGGTAAAATCTTTGTCCCCTGAATTTCGTGTTAAGTGTACTCCACTGTACATAGCTCAACCATTACCTTATGTCCTGGGAACGCAGAAGATGAAGGAGAAGTGATAGTAATTTCTTCGTTTTGCAGCCTGGTGCAGGCTGAGTACTGGAACGATCCTCTGAACCAGGCGGAGTATGTGGCGAAGAGTGTCTTCCTGGCCGACATCAATCAAGAAAAGGTATTTGGTGTTTGGTATATTCTAGTCACAGAGACTTATCTCTGTGAAATTCGGGCTGCTCTCCCCTGGAGAGCGCGTCGCTCACCCAATTTAAAAAATAAATAATATTTTTTTTGGGGGGCACAGGGTGAGGAAAAGGTGTGGGCACACTTTGAAAACCTAGCTATCAATTTGACCATACCAGGCAGCGGGAGTTCTCCCTGCTCTTGCCGACTTTCAACTGATGTGGGATTTTTATGTGCGTAAAGCGCACGGGTCAGACTAGCTTTAAGTCCCCATCCGAAGGACTGGATGTTCAGTTCGATTTTCCCGTCCAACTGGAAATAAAGGGCGAGGCCGGGATTCGAACCCGGGTCACTCACGTTGCAGTCACGCATTACATTTGGCAGGCGAACGTCTTAACCACTCTTTCTCGCTGGTAGGCAGTGATGCACATTTTGGGGACCCCTAATAGGACCACGTGTCCTGGCTCACCATCAGATTAAAAGAAGAAAACAACAACCATTACCACAGGTGTTTTTTTGACTATAAGGCGCACTTTTCTTTAAGACCCCCCCTCCAAATTTTGGATAAAATTCAGACTTTGTTATTATATTTTCTTACTATTTTATTAATCATACTATAACTAAGGCGCAGGGATCTCCGTCTGGGAAAAAAAATGTCGCCTTATAGTCCGTTAAATTTGATAAATGAATTTAAAGTAAACTACTGCATGAAGTGCTTGTAAAACCAGGTCATTATGCGAGTAATGAATTGCACTGTATGATTGATGATTACCAGCCACGAATGAAGAGAGCGAAGCTGGTTATGTTTTCAGTGGATTCTGTTCCTGATTATCTATCTATCTGACTATGTTAACACGATAACGTTTGAATGGAGGGACTGAGGATGCTCAAATTTGGCATGCGGTTAGTTACTAAAAATATCTCTGCCATATTAAAAAATGAAGGTCAAAGGTCAAGGTCACTGGACCCAAAAATGCTGCCGATCACCTGGCATAACGTTTGAACACAGGGACCTAGGACACTCAAATTTTGCTTACGGATAGGTACTAAGGATATCGAGACCAAGATCAAAAATTGAGGTCATAGATTAAAGGTCAAGGTCACTGGACCAGAAAATGCTGCAACGCGGCTGGTGTTCTAGCGTCTTAACACTCTAGTTGTTGTTGTTGTTGACGTACCCTGGCTATAAAGACTCCAGGGATCATCCCAACAGCTGAAGCACTTGAACACTATGGTACAAATGCACCAGCTAAGGATGAGAACATTATGCGTATGACCGTTTTTTTTTATTACCCCGCCATGTGTAGGCAGCCACACTCCGTCTTCAGGGGAATGATTGATGAGAATATTGGGCATGAATGTTCTTTTTCTTTTCAGACGGTGAATCCCAGCTACAAAGCCAACCTGCTGAAGCTGAAGAACTTGGTCCTGGTGAAGTTCCTTCAGGACACCATGGTGGAGCCCAGAGAGAGCGAGGTAACCCCTGTAGTCAATGTCAGATAATACACCATGGTGGAGCCCAGAGAGAGCGAGGTAACTCCTGTAGTCAATGTCAGATAATACACCATGGTGGAGCCCAGAGAGAGCGAGGTAACCCCAGTGTTCAGTGTCAGATAATGCACCATGGTGGAGCCCAGAGAGAGCGAGGTAACCCCTGTAGTCAATGTCAGATAATACACCATGGTGGAGCCCAGAGAGAGCGAGGTAACCCCTGTAGTCAATGTCAGATAATGCACCATGGTGGAGCCCAGAGAGAGCGAGGTAACCCCTGTAGTCAATGTCAGATAATGCACCATGGTGGAGCCCAGAGAGAGCGAGGTAACCCCTGTAGTCAATGTCAGATAATACACCATGGTGGAGCCCAGAGAGAGCGAGGTAACCCCTGTAGTCAATGTCAGATAATACACCATGGTGGAGCCCAGAGAGAGCGAGGTAACCCCTGTAGTCAATGTCAGATAATGCACCATGGTGGAGCCCAGAGAGAGCGAGGTAACCCCTGTAGTCAATGTCAGATAATGCACCATGGTGGAGCCCAGAGAGAGCGAGGTAACCCCTGTAGTCAATGTCAGATAATACACCATGGTGGAGCCCAGAGAGAGCGAGGTAACCCCTGTAGTCAATGTCAGATAATGCACCATGGTGGAGCCCAGAGAGAGCGAGGTAACCCCTGTAGTCAATGTCAGATAATACACCATGGTGGAGCCCAGAGAGAGCGAGGTAACCCCTGTAGTCAATGTCAGATAATGCACCATGGTGGAGCCCAGAGAGAGCGAGGTAACCCCTGTAGTCAATGTCAGATAATGCACCATGGTGGAGCCCAGAGAGAGCGAGGTAACTCCTGTAGTCAATGTCAGATAAGGCTTCTTTGCTGCTCATAGGGGGTCAAGGTTGTTTGCCGTTCAGGTTAGAGTGATCGAAGCCTTCGTGTCCCAACTGAAAACCCACTTCTTCAGGAAAGCTTTCTCTCTGTAGAGTCTATGATCCTTTCCCCACTGTTGTCTTCCAGCTCTATGATGTTGAGTATGAGGTTAATGCATGTGGAGGGGGTGGGGAGGGGGGTGTTAGTGTGTTGTGCTATGATTATATCAGTGTTTTCTTTATATTAATGTCATTTACACTTTTATTTGTTAATTTCATAGAGATGTTTGGTGAGGATACGTGAGCTAGTCTTTTAAAAATGCTTGTATAATGTGTATCTAGTTGTTGCTGATAGTGTGAATGGTGAGTGAAAGCGCATTGAGTTGCTTAGCAAGATTAGGTGCCATATAAGCATTATTCATTATTTTATATTATTATTATCATATTATCTCAATTAGGGGTATGCTTATGAGCATGGAGCAGATATTGCTCAGTGTTTAACTTCTAGAGATAAACAAGTTTTTCATTGCGATAAATGGTCAGTCTTCTTCAATTTTAATTGAACCAGAACTATTTGTTCAGATATTAGTAGAGGCCTCACAACTGTGTTGCATGAAGTTTTGCTTTTTCGGGTGTATTTGCTTAGCAAGGAAAAAGAGGTGAAAAAGAAGTAATAAACGTCTGTTGAGGAGAGACTTTGTAGACTTTGCACCAGATAATGACTGCCAAGATTATCTGTTTAAAATTAATTATTTAAAAAATGTATATGCCTATCCACATGTGTATTCAGTCTTACTTTAAGTGGTTACAGTGGAACCTCCCTTATAAGACCTTCAAAAATAATCCAAAATGAGGTCTTATAAGGGAGGTAATTTTAATACTTACAAAGAAGGGCAATGTCTCGGAGAAGTAGGTCATATGTGGGAGGGAGTCTTATAATAGGAGGTCTTATAAAGGAGGTTCCACTGTATAGTAAATGACCTATTGATAGAGTCTTTCAATGGAGGGTTGGGACAAGAAGAGGGTGGTGATTTATTCTGGGTTTTCTTTTGGAAAGGGATGCCAAATCTATTTTGATAAGACAAAACTTTTTATTCTAAAATAAAGGCTCACCTCGGAGCTTTTTGCTTACATTTTATAAACAAGAAAGAAGAAACACATGAATGAATTTGATTGTAGATTAAGGTGCAAGCTCCTCGCTGAAACCCTGTGCATAAGTAAATGGGGTATTCACAGGGTTTCCTCGTGGAACTTCCGCATAAATCTGTATACAGCAACTGAATTAACTGTACAACTATTTTAATTTTGCGCAGGTTGTATTACATGCAAATTATTTTGGTGTGTGTGTGTGTGTTTAGTTCATGAACTTGACACGCTTTCTGCAAAGTGTGTGTTGACTTATGGTTTCATACTGCCACCTGCTCCAAAAAGAAACTACAGAGAAAATGTTATCGAAATACCAGTAAATAACTTACTGTACTGCAGCATAGATCATTTAGATGATAAATGTATGACTTTCTTCCAGTGTGAATGCATAATAGATAAAAATACATTCCTCACTTTGATTGCCTTGGTTTGTAAAAAAAATGGTCTGTATTTGTTGCAGTGGTTTGGGTTTTACGCCCCTGGACAAGCCACAAAGGTTCTGCCGATGAACCAAACCAAACTGTACACTGAGGTAAGGTTCTGCTTATTATTTCGTACTTAATCCCTTCAGGACTTCACTTCAGCCTGGTGCTGCCTAGAGAAAAATCTAACAAATAAGATGCGCAACAAAACTTGCACTGTCAATGATTAGTTTTGACAACATTACTGGTTAATCCAAGTTTATTTTTCACTTTGAAATCATGGTTACTTGCATTAAAATTTGAATCATTAGTCTCCTTATTATCACTGTTAATGAAAACATAGTGGAGTATTTTCTGAGGATTGTCTAGGTCCGATTTGTTTTTACATATTTAACATTAAAAATTGAGATAGAAGTGCCAAACATTTGTGAAACGAAAGCTGGAACTGTGATGAAGAGAAGTAATTAGAAAAACGTGGTTTGGACTGGAAAAAAGTTTTAGACTAAAAAATTGCTGTTCTGAGAATAATAATAATAATAACAGTACATTTATATAGCGCTTTACCTTAGATGAGCCCAAAGCGCTTTACAATCAATTATTCATCAACAAATAACAAAAAACAAGATTCAAGAGTGACACCAACCACCAACAGTGCATATGCAAAGCAACTCTCTCTCTCTCTCTAACACACACACGCACACACACACACAAACACACACACAAACACACACACATAAACACACAATTATTGACGCCAACTCGTTCATACCCCATTCGGTAAGCCACAGCAACTGAGCCGCATGGACTGACCACATACACCAACACGCATACACAAACACCCTCACACACAACGTACGCACGCAGACAGACACACAGACACCACACAAACACACACATGCGTGCACACACAACCCACAAAACCAAAATACACACAAGCACTCATTCATGCTCACACACACACACACACACACAACACACACACACACACACACACACGCACGCACGCACGCACGCGCGCGCGCGCGCGCGCGCGCGCACACACACGCACCACAAAACACAGCACAAACCTCTTAAATCAATCTTCCCTCACGTGCACACAACGATAGACAACTGATCAAATATTTAGGGCGCAGTAGGAAAAAGATGGGTTTTAAGAGAGGTTTTGAATGAGGAGACTGAGTTGGAGTGTCGGAGAGGAGAAGGCAGAGAATTCCACAGAGATGGTGCTTGACAAGAAAAAGAACGTTGGCCAGCAGATTTGAGACGGATGGAGGGAATGGAAAGGAGACGAGAATCAGAAGACGAACGTAGTTGGCGAGCTGGGACATAGAGATGAAGAAGATCAGAGAGATACTGGGGAGCTTGATCATTCAGTGACTTGAAGGCAAGGAGGAGAATTTTGTAGTCAATACGTGATTGAACTGGGAGCCAATGTAGGGAACGAAGAACCGGAGTGATGTGATCGTACCTAGGGGAGCGAGAAATGAGACGAGCAGCATTATTCTGGACCTGTTGGAGCTTAGAGATGAGAATTGATGGACAGCCAGCAAGAAGTGAGTTACAGTAGTCAAGGCGAGACAGGACAAAAGCACATACTAGAGTCTTCAGGGCATCCTGAGAGAGGAAACGACGGATGGAACTAATTCTTCGAAATTCTAGATAGCAAGCCTTGCAAACATTGGAAACATGCTGTTTGAAAGAAAGGGTTTGGTCCAAAGTAACACCTAGATTGCGGACGGATGCCGATAGCTTGATCTCAGTGCCATCAATGTCTACAGAACCTGGGAGAACCTGAGTTTTAATTGTGTGGTTAGAGGCTACAAGAATCATCTCTGTCTTATCAGCATTCAGTTGCAGTTTGTTGTAAAACATCCATGTTTTAACAGCAGAGATGCACAACTTAGAAGAAGAAATCATTTGATCTAATTGACTCAGGTGGGCGAATACTCGGAACTAGGCTTTGACTGGCGTTCTCGTGTTCCGAGTATACTCGGAATTTGTCCGGAATTAGTTAAATGTGTGTATGTAACAATGAAATCTTGTTTAATTTGAGCCCTTGGTTTTTGTTATAGATTATTGTTGGATTCTATTATATTGTGGGTGTTTTTTTCATGCAATGCTCTTGCATTGAATGTGATCATGTAACCCAACACTGAAGCATGTGTTTAAATTAATGTAATTCTAAGACAAAGTTAAAAGAAGATGGTAGCATTATGCTCTTCATTGTGGTTTCTTTGCTTTGTAGAAAAGTAAATCTACTTTGAATGTTTTACAGTGAAACATTCAACAAGTCACAGTTCTTTTGTCTCCAAACGAGACTTCATAGAAGAAAACAAAATACAAGTGAACGTCGGCATGCTTTTTTGCAAATTATAAACTATCAGCTTTATCAGGTTCAGATGTATGTATGTTTGTGACTTCCAATAAACTCAGAGTTTATCATCCATTCTCATTTTTTCATAATTCTGTACATTTTTTAATTAATTTTGTTTTGGGGTCTCCTTTAATGACAATGTTGAAGGATAAAAACCAGAGGCTGCTATCACAAAACGGAATAAAGGACAATAGTATCCTCTGGCTTTTGCCCCTCCATGTGTGCTTGAACTATAATAAACAGAATGAAAACATTTTACAGGCATCAGAATTGTCAAAGGATCTGAAAATTTTAGAGGATTAAGAATTTCTGACAGAGGATTGTTTTCTCTTGTCAGAGGTTTTGCCTTTTTATTCAGTGTTATCTTTTCTGTTAAGTGGCGTTTTAAAAAGTGATTTATCGCTATATTAACTCTTTTTGGTGTTTTTCGGAAATCATTTTTGTGTTGTCTCTCTTCAGCCTTTTTACCGTGGTTTTCAGAGGATTGGACTTCAGACGATTCTGATGCCTGCTTTTACCTGTAAGCAAAACTCAACTGAAATGGACCAAATTTTAAAGACGGGGTCACTGTTATTTTCTTTCTTTCAGGATCGCCTTGGGCTGAAGGAGCTGCAGACCTCAGGACGCCTGCACTTCCTGGCATCGCCTGGAGACCATCTGCAGTTCACCGAGACCTGGTTCATCGACAACATCGTCAACAAGTTCCTCAAGTGACATGACCACCGGGAGCTTTATTGCAATGGTACATGATGCGGTACCAAACTGCTAAAAGACCCACCACGTCACTTGTCAAAATCACGGTTTTCCCGTGTTTTCCCTCTTATGGCTAGTAAGAAATCTTAAGAAATCTTCCTTGCATAAGAGGGAATGTGACACGTGACGTGGGGGGTATTTAAGCTTACAGCAAATGTGGAATATGTCACGTTTTTGTGTGTTTGTGTTTCCATCAAGTTTTCTTTGTTTGAATTGGTTATAAATAGCTTTCAAGTTCAAGTATAATTTAATATCTCCAAAATCTGAGAAATTCACGTCTGTTGCTTAGACTTATCAGTGTGGAACTCATCACTTTTGTGTATTTGTGTTTCGTACTTAAATTCGTTAGACGCAGTACAATGACAGAAGTATCGAAAAACACTGACTTTTGATGGAGGATAAAGCATCCTTTAGAGGAAGTTTGTGTAATTACCAGTTTTGAGCATAGCTCTTCATGGGACTGAAGTTGCAGTATGTTGGCAGTCTGTTTTCACTGAATGTCAAAAGAACATTTTTGTGTTTCTTCTTTGAGAATGAGACTGTTTAAGCAATGGTAGTGGCTGAAATTAATGAAATACTTGTTTATGTACAGAGAATAGCATTGTTTGAGCAATGATTTGAAGGCTATGGGAACAAAATCATTTGTACTAAGTAGTGAAAAAACCCTGTCTGCAATGTTAACTTGTGTATGAATGTTTTTTATGTCACTTTTACATCACCTGTTGATTTGTTAATGTTTCAAAATGATTTGTCTTGCCCTAGTTCACATGTTTGGCTGTGTGTTTATTAATCTGTATACCCTCGTCTTTCTTACGCACATGTTTGTATTTTTTTATTTGTTTTTTCTTGTGCTGCGAAACACAAAAGCCTTGGAAAGTTTTTGCCATCCTTCACAACTTTTGTTGTTGAGAGTAAAATGAAAAAGTTAAACGTCCATTGTTTGCAATCACCGATTTCTAAAGGCATAGGATTGGAGGAGACATTTTTGTGCATATAAATGTTGAACCAGTTTATTTTTGATAGTTTTGGCCTTGACATTACTTTAACAACATTTTTGCACATGCGCATGCATGCACACACGCAGGAGAGACAGAAAGATACGCACAAATGTTGTACATAGAAAAAAAGAAGCATGGCACATCAAGATTGGTGTCAATGATCGAGCCTTGTGTTATCTTCATTTCACGATGCAGAGCTATTGCTACTGGTTTCCAAGTCTATCATCACACGGAACTGTTTCCTCTCTTTGCTGGAAAATAAACCTATACAAGAAATGTGAATCTTTCAAAGCAATTTTCATGGTGTGACATGATGTTATGTAAGCGTCTGGAGTGTAACATTTTTTTTTACTGTATTAAGAATTTGATTTTTTTATTGTACAAAAAATAGAAACGGGGTATATCGTTAAAAACTGCTGAACAGAATTCAAGAGGCGAGTGTTATATTTATCATTTTTTAAATTATGTTATGTAGTGATGATGATTGGAAAATAAGTAATACTCAGTCTCAAAGATTAAGAGCCTTTTTGTGTTAAAGTCGGACGATTTGTAGGTCACTCATGTAGATACCCATTTTGCTTGGAAGAATGAGTACAGTGTGAGGTTTGAGTAAGGAGTCACAATGCTTGTGTAGATATGCCACACTGTAGGTCACTCATGTAGATACCCATTTTGCTTGGAAGAATGAGTACAGTGTGAGGTTTGAGTAAGGAGTCACAATGCTTGTGTATATATGCCACACTGTAGGTCACTCATGTAGATACCCATTTTGCTTGGAAGAATTAGTACAGTGTGAGGTTTGAGTAAGGAGTCACAATGCTTGTGTAGATATGCCACACTGCACAGTTTGCTGATGCTGACCAGGCACATATTATATGACTCTTGGGGTTTAGGTCCAGCATATTAATTCAAGTCATGGAGTGGTTCCTTGACAGAGGTTCTTCTTCATTACACTGTCCGCCTTCATCAAAACAAGGTTTGCCCTGTCTCTATGTGCCTTGCTGCATTCATTTGGTGATGCTGATCAAGAATATGTGTTATCATTCTGTAGGTCTGCAGCCACTGGTTTTCGTGTTATCTTCAGTGATGTACCGAAAATTGAAAAAAGTGATAGGACAAACTGTCCTGAGACAAGATAAATCTATAGGACAATGTCCTGGCTCTTGCAGAAATCAATAAGACAAAGCATGCCAGTGCTAAAACTTTAATCAGACATTTGTCCTGACAGAACACAATAAGGACATTTTCAATTTTAATAGGTGAATGTCCTATGACCGGGGCCTCGGGACATCACTGTATCTTTACAACAGGTAAATCAAGGCATGGAACAGAGGCAAACTCATGTCCTACATATCATATGTCCATTTCTTATGTGTGTGTTGTGTTTATCAGTTAAGTCAGCATACAATTGTAAGTAGGCTTTCAGTTTTGCTTTGCTTTTGTTGTTTTCTATATGATTTGTTGTTCTGTAAATGAATATATAGCCATTCCATGACAGAGTAATTCTCACTTTCTTCACTAGTTTTACCGTGTTAGGTATTATCTGCCTTGGTGTGTGTGTGCGTGCGTGTATGTGCGCGCACACGCTATCAGGTTCTGCATGTAATACATAAAAAGTTATTTTGATATCCTTGTCACTAACTTTCATATATTGTTTCTGTTTCTTTATTATTTTAAAAAAAAGTAAACAACTCATTTATTCAATGTCATTTTTTGGGTATGTATATGATATTAATTCTATTTAAATGTATTCAGCAGAATGGTTGTTGGATGTATTCTTTAAACACGGTTCCCAGGCGCCTTTTAAGTCCTTGTGAATTGTTTTTTGGTCAACAGGCCTTTTAAGTGCTTTATTTCAGCAACTAGACCCTTTTAATTCATCAAGAGGTCCTTTTAATTTTTGAAAGGTACTGTTAAGTCCTGTTTTATAAAAACAAAAGTGATGATAAAGAATCTGACTAACAGCTAAGAAATTTCTGACAAACAAAAACAACAACAAAAACCTGGCAGTATGCAAAGTTGTCGGTGTCACAGAACGAAACAGGCAATTCATTTCAAGCTGTGTGGGGGTCTCTCCGCACCAAGATGCAGTGATTCATTCCATGCTTAATGGACTGTCAGCTTTAAGACATAATTGTGCTAATGTTCACTACATTGTGCTCTTGGTCAACAATTGGCATTCAGGCATTTTATCATGAACATGTCATACAATCAGGTTGGTGAAGGTCCTTTTACAATCTTTTGAGGTCCTTATAAGTCCTTTAAAGGTCCTTTTTTTGTTTCATGTCCCAAACCTGGGAACCCTGTCTTAGGGGCTGTGCAGATGACATGTGGAAGCCTCATGCGTTTATCCGCGAATAAGTAAAAGTAAGAAAAATAATGGAACCGCTTATTTCTTTCTTGTGGACGCATGTGCTAATTTTTCTTACTTTCTTTTACTTATTTACAGATAAGCGCATGAGGTGTTAGCGTGTTCTGCACAGCCCCTTATTGTCCGATGCAGGCAATTTAATCCGTGTATTTTGTTCTATTCTTGTGTTTTGTCAAAATTGTTACTATAACCCATCAGACGTTAAAGAAACTAATTCTGCTCAAACGGAAAACTTTTAAAAGAAAATAGTTACTGGTTTGTCAAACCTCCTCTTTTACCATTCTGAAGCAGAGGATACTCAATGGTGTGTATGTGTGTGCTGTGTACTCATGCTTGTACATTCATTCTTAATTAGATACTTTGTTTTATTTGGGGGTTTTTTTTCTCAGAAAATGATGACTGCTGGTTCACTGTGTACTTTGGGAATAAATGGTTATTACAAAAAATGGATTTGTTTTAAAAAGAAAGAACCAGTGTATTGCCTTCTAGCTGACCTGTTTTAAGCTGTTCAGTTGGTATTGGTTTTGCTTTTATAGTCACAGAGATCTCTGTGAAATTCGGGTTGCTCCCACCCGGAGAGAGCGTCGTAGCTAGTGCTGCGCCATTTTTTTTTTTCTTTGCATGTAGCTAGTGTGACTGATGCCTGGTTGATGATGTGGAGAGGGGTTTTTTTTATAGGTGATACCCACACCCTGCACAAAGTTCATGATTTTGGTGTGACAAAGCTTCGAACGTATGATCAAGACTTTACGACCAAGACACTGGGAGGGGTGTAAATTTCATGACTATCTCATGATTTATAGGTGATACCCACACCCTGCACAAAGCTTCATGATTTATAGGTGATACCCACACCCTGCACAAAGCTTCGTCGTAAATTTGAGCTTTACGTCCTCTCGACCTGGGAAGGCACATATGGGACATTTGTTAGATGTAAACTTGCACAAAGCTTCATGACTATCTCATGATTTATAGGTGATACCCACACCCTGCCGAACTGAAGACCTTTTGGAAGAGATGGAGAACCATTGACAACAACTTTCTGTGTGCGATCAGAGAGGTAGGAAGAAAACCAGGAAAGAACAGCCCCAGATAAGCTTCATGACTATCTCATGATTTATAGGTGATACCCACACCCTGCACTAAGCTTCATGACTATCTCATGATTTATAGGTTACACACACACCCTGCACTAAGCTTCATAACTATCTCATGATCTTTAGCTAATAGTAATAATAACAAAACCCTGCGCAAATCTTCATTTAAGATTTTACTCTGAGAAGTTTTGTGGTTCAGAAATTAATCACAATGTCAATGATGGATCCTGTTAGATGAAAGTGTGAATCACTTCCCATCGGCTAGACCAAAGTGTGTGGGTATTTTATACTTTATAGTCAGAGGCGTCTCTGTGAGATTCGGGTTGCTCCTACTGGAGAGTGCAGCCAGAGGTACGCCACCCATTTTAATTTTTTTTAAATTGGTTATTTGCATGCGATTTTTGTGTGACTGATAAGGAAGGAAAGGAGGGTAGGAAAAATCCTCTGAACCCAGGTGCGAACTCGGGTTTATAGCATACGAGTCGAACCTCTGTGCCACTCTACACCTGGGTGTGTGAGTGTGTATGTGAATTAGTATATGTGTGTCTGTGTGCGTGAATGCATGCATGTAAGTCGTGTCAGACAATGACCACCAGATGGGAAAGGCGGCAATTAGGACGCCTTTTCTGGTAAACCGGACTGGAGTAGTTTATAATGGAAATGCTTCCTACCTCCAACCAGTGTGTGGCTGCGAGTTGGGATTCGGAATGAGCGGCGTGGGAGCAACGCCACTGTACGGCCCAGAAGATGGGATAGAAAAAGAAAAGAAATGCTAGCTCCACTCTCTGGGCCAAGAGGAACAGTTGTCGCTGGGTAGAATCCCTATAGAGCCAGTGCAGCGTCTCAACATTTTACACAGTCACACTCACACACACACACAAACGCGCAAAAGAGAACCCAATGTCTTAGTAAAAACAGCAAATCATCAGAACACACGCACATCGGTTTTTTTGTTTTTTTAATTCTATGACGGGAATACCGTCTTAGCAACCAGCACCGAGACCGCATATTTATTTCCCAACCACACTCTGATAAGACACTGAGACGGCGTGAAATGAACTTATTGAAGACACATCGAAGACCAGAGCAAGTAGGTTTAGTTTAGTAGACGATGGGCAGACCTCCACCAAAGCCTCCTTGCAGCAGACCCCCGGAGGCCTGCATGGCAGGGTGTCCATACGTGGAGCTGGCCGAGGTGTCGCCGGGAACGTAGGTCAGCCCACAGCACAGGTCCATCGCTATGGTCTCGCACGACGGCTGCATTTGCCAGTCGGTGGAGATGGATTCACACAGCTTCAACAGCAAAACAAACAAAAGATCATTAGAATGAATTAATGAAAAATGGTGTTTTATGTCCTCTCGGTCTGGAACAGACACATATAAATATAAATATCCGTTTATTATAATATTATATGGGACATTTGTAGATACAAAGATGGTGGGAACAATACTGGAGGCAATGCCCGGAGGCAGTGCAACTCCAGTAAAGTCCCGATTTTTTAACAATGCAGATAGGTGTAGCGGTAACCACGCCTCGGTTAAACCGCATCGGCTATGGTACCGCCACAAGTATATATAGAGTATAATCTGGGTATATAAAAAGATCATTAGAATATGAATCTGGGTAAGGCACATATGGGACATGAAAGATCATTAGAAGATTGTGCTTTTCGGTTTTATGCCTACGTCCTTCCCACTTAAAAAAGTGATTCATAATAATAATAATTAAAAACTTGAAAGTTTGTGTAACAATGTGAAAATTAAATAATGTTTTCATGCAGCTTTATGGAACAACACATTAATTTGCACACATTTTTGTGACATTTTGACAAGAATTCTATGCCTTGCTTATTCCCAATCTTTGCGAAGGTGCTAGAAGGCCTTCTGCAAAAAGATATATTTAATAATTTTCTTCCTTCCCTTGATTAAAAGAAGGCATCTATTTTTGCTATATGCATGCACAGAGAGAGAGAGAGAGAGAGAGCTTGCCGTCGCTGACAAAAATACCTTCTATGGCGTTCAGAAAGGGCGATAAATCTTCACAACTAGGCCTAAGCGACGCTCTGGCAAGATTGACTGGAACAACCCATAGCCTCGTTATAAGTTTTTTTATTGTACAACGCACAGGAAACTTGTCTTCCACCGTGTAAAATAAGATGAGATATATCAAAATAAAAATATTAAAAATATGAAACATAAATTTACATTAAAACAAATCTCTCACACCACACCCAATCATTCATCCGCTCTCCGCTATCTTGCTTACTCATCATGCAACCCCCCATCACTTCCGCCTTCATTTTTAACCCTTTCTTTTCTTTTTTCCTTCTTTTCCTCATTTTTTCCTTGTTCTTTTTTGCTCTACCCCCCCCCCCCCCCCCCCCCCCCGCCCACTTTGTTTATGCGCTGAGCTCATTACAGATCCACCACTGAGATCACGTGTTTTCCCTCTTAAAACAGGAAATAAATCTTGTTTTGACCAAGTCTGACTCCCATATAAATGGCCCCAAATTCAAAACGAAACATCAGTTTAAAGAGCAGCCTCACTTTCAAGTTGGGGAAATTTGTATGCGGGTCACAGCAACCCAGAAAAAACCAAGGGACTTAATCGTGGTGCGTCACTGCATGGTCTTTAAGAAAGGCGAATGGAGACCTACCAACACTCCCCTGGCCGCGAGCTGCTGCAACTGGTAGTCCTTGACGTTGGTCACCTTGATGTTGTGAGTGTTGCCGTTGGTCACCTCCACCTTGGCGATGACGCCCGGGGGCAGCTCGGAGCTATCCCCGGGGTGGGGGAACCCTCCGTACCCTCCGTAGCCTCCTAGACCTCCGTAGCCTCCTAGACCTCCGTAGCCACCTACACCTCCGTAGCCTCCTAGACCTCCGTAGCCTCCTAGACCTCCGTAGCCTCCCTTGCCTGCGTAGCCGCCTACACCTCCGTAGCCTCCTAGACCTCCGTAGCCTCCTAGACCTCCGTAGCCTCCCTTGCCTGCGTAGCCGCCTACACCTCCGTAGCCTCCGAGACCTCCGTAGCCACCTAGACCCCCGTAGCCGCCTAGACCTGGTTTGCCGCCTAGACCTGCGTTGCCGCCTGCCTGACGACTGAATGACAAGCAAGAAAAACTTTTCTCTCTCTCAAATGAATCTTTCTTTGTAGGCCTCCTACTGGGTCCCTGGAATAACACAGTTATTAAATACAGTTCGTCCTAACGTGGAACAATTGCAAAATCGGCCTAGGGTGGAAAGAAAAATGGCGTTTTGTACATTTCGTCCTAACGTGGAATGTCCCATTGGGCCGAACGTGGCAAAACTCCCCTTCGGCCTAACGTGGAATATCCCATTGGGCCTAACGTGGAAAATTCCTGTTCGGCCTAACGTGGAATGTGCATTTCGTCCTAACGTGGAATGTCCCTATCATGGCAAAATTCCCGGGTGTCAAGGGTTTGTGTGCGTGCGCGCGCGAATACGCGTTGTTTGCGCGTGTGTACGTTAGGCCCAACTGTAGGCCTACATTCCACGTTAGGACGGACGGGACGAGAATTCCCCACGTTAGGCCCAACTTTATTTCATGAGATAATTGTACATTCCACGTTAGGACGGACGGGAGATTCCCCACGTTAGGCCCAACTGTACATTCCACGTTAGGACGAAGCGTACATTCCACGGTAGGACGACAGGAGTTTCCTCACGTTAGGCCCAACTGTACATTCCACGTTAGGACGAAACGTATTTTCCACGTTAGGACGATGTGTACATTCCACGTTAGTACGCATTCCCCTCCTACTGTCATTATGTCTGTATCATTGTTATAGTTTTTGTCTTATTGTTCTGTAGGGCCTACGTAAGGCCTTTTCTTTTCTCATTATCATCTACTATTTTTCTGACTATTTGGTCCATTCCCCTGCCTTTCCCCCCAAAAAAAACCTCTTCCAAAATGCTCTCCTTTGAGCTCCCCTAAATTGGAATGTGTCGA
>CM065681.1:92445852-92450852 GCA_017654935.2 Phymorhynchus buccinoides
ATTGGGGTGGGCTTCTTACCCGCCCATGCGCTTTTTACCCCGTCTTCCCCTATTAGTTGGGTGCCTTTCAGCGATCGAGAGTTCTCTGGTCTTTGTTTGTTAATTAATTAGTCAATACGAATCCTCTTACCAGGCCGTACGTGCCTCCGCGCCCTGACCGGGACTCTCGGACAGTGACGGTCAGTTCCCGTCCATCCAGCATCTGCTCCATGCACATGAGAGTGCTGTCTGCTGCACACAGGTACGTACATGGGGCCTGGCTCTAGTTTCTCTAGATAACGGTCGCCGCGCGAATAACGCTTACGCCAAAAGGGGCCTAAGAAACACCCTAAACGTTTGCTAAGGTCAGATAACTCATAATTGGCATGGGCTTCTTACCCGCCCATCTTGCGTTTGTTTATTTTGCTAAAATCATCCCGTATTTTTTCACGATAGACTAAAGAATATTTGCTGTGGCAAGCTTGTTGTTTTGGTCTTCCATTTTTTAAGTTCAAGTCTCGTCACGCGAGATATTTTTAAAAAAAGCCGGAAATATTGATATTTCCCATGATCCTTCAAATAGTTTGTCGCTTGCTACCTCGATAGCAGCCACAAAACGTTTTCGACAAACGTCGGCAAAAGAGGTGTTTCTTAGTACCGTTTTGGCCGATTTGCGCTCACGCTACGTAACGTTAGCCCTTGTGAAACGTCCCCCCTGGAAATTGAACCCTCCCAAGAAAGACTGTCAATAACTCACAAACTATAGGTTAAAAGTAGTCGTGGGGCAGTGGGTGGATGCCTCGTGCCTCCATACGGGGATCTTGACGACCCCGCCCCCTCCACGAGTCTCTCCCCTTGGGGATACCGGGGAATCTTTCGTAAATATAGTTCCCCCACCTTCTGAAAGTTTTGTGCTTGCAACTTCCTCTAATCTGCCACTCTCTCTGACTGCCTTTTTTCTTTGCTTACTGTCATCTACTATCTTTCTGACTTATTGGTCCCTTCTCCTGCCTTTAAACAAAAAAATCTTCCAAATAATTTTTCTCCTTTGAGCTCCTCTGAAATCGGAATGTGTCGGCTGTACGCAGACCAGTGAAAAATGAAAACGGACACCTATGTATTTTACAGTACCGCTATGGACATATGGCCTGGGAACGCAGAAAAAGAAGAAGAAAAGTAGTCGAATGAACTAGGGTGGTTCAGAAATGCACAGATCTGTAACATATTGCCACCATTAGTTTCTATTTACGAAAGAACATAAGATATTGCTAGAAAACGAAAATGCAAGAAATGGTCCAATTTCAAAACCCTGGTTGTGAAATTGTACCTACGTCATTTTGATATTGGACCACGTCTTCAGTCGTTTGTAATAGCAGTATACACCCGTAAAGAACAGTAATGGCGTTATTTTATACTGAAGCATAAGTTAAGGGATTTTTCAAACAAATCAGAAAACTAAAAGAGGGTTGTTTTACGCACACAAAACATAAAGCTCGTGATTCTATGATATATAAAGATGATGTACGTGATGTAATGTGATTTCTTATGTATAAGAGAGAAGTGTCCTAGCCACTGTAAGAACCCATAAAACTTAAAAGCATTAAGGATAGAACCTGGTAAGTTGTTATGATTATTGCCAATGAGTGAATTCAAATGCAAAAGAACTGAAACAAACGAATGATTATCTTATTACTCGTAAATGTTGCTTTATTATGTTTTGTTTTCTTTATTGCTTTAACAAAAATTGATATGATGTAGATCATCAAGAGCAAACGTTTATGATCAGACGATCGTCAGAATCTTAAAATATTGAATAATCATAAACCTATACAAAATAAAAAGCAAAGAAAAAGAGGATTGTCTTACTCACATCACATATGATAAAAGATCGTGTTGATTTGACATGACAACTTAATAGGAAGAGCTGAGCGTTGCGTAAGACCAAAACATTTAACGTTCGCTGATTGATGTCTTCTGACACGACAAGCCTTAGTGGCATCACAATAACCGACTCTGGCTTGCCACTGAATTGATTGATAGTTGACAGTTCAAAACGATCCTGGGCTGAACGCTTCCCACATGCTTCCATGTACAACAAGCCCCCTGCGGTCACATAAAACTCCGCCATGTTGAACCCACGCCCGGTTAGACAACATAATCGATTAACTGTGACTAATTACCGGAGGCGCGTCCACCTCCTCCATAGCCGTAGCCACCGTATCCGTGACCCATCCCATAAGCCCCGTATGGTGAATACTGGCCCGAAACGAGGCGTGACGTCACACACAGCAGCACGCTCAATACCGGAAGTAACGCAGCTGCCATTTTGATTTCCTCTGTAATTCTGTAAAAGACTAGCATGTCCTGAAAACATTAAAATGTAACCCAGTGAAACGTTAATCGGGTCGATTGTTGATATGTCAAAGCTTACGTTATCCATGTATTTTGAGAAATAAACAACAAACAACGCACACACAGAGAGACAAAAACTGAGGAAAGACTGGTATGCCTAGGGGAAGACGGGGTAAAAAGCGCATGGGCGGGTAAGAAGCCCACCCCAATTATCTCATGAAATGAAGCAAATTTCAGTCTCATTTTGCCCATGAGACGAGCGTTGATGTCTAGCATTCGTCTCATGGGCAAATTTGACTGAAATTTTCTTTATTTCATGAGATAATTGGGGTGGGCTTCTTACCCGCCCATGGGCTTTTTACCCCGTCTTCCCCTATATCTAAGATTACCTAGGAACAACACATCAGTCTGTCGGGTAGGGAGAAGGTCCTTTATTAGAAAAAACAAAGCAGACGTTTCGGACTATAAGCCCGTTTTCAATGCAAGGAGGACACGCAACGAAAACAGACACAACAAAAGTGACAGCAAGCAGGAAGCGATGGAAGAAGAAGGAAAAGTAGAAACATTGACTGAGTAGAATTAACCGAAAACAAACAAAAAATATATCTATATGGGTGAAGACGGGGTAAAAAGCCCATGGGCGGGTAAAAAGCCCATGCCAATTATCTCATGAAATAAAGCAAATTACTCGGTTACACTCGTCTCATGGGCAAAATGTGACTGAAATTTGCTTTATTTCATGAGATAATTGGCATGGGCTTCTTACCCGCCCATGTCTTACCCTATATTTTTAAAGAAAACATACTGAGTTTTTATTGTCTAGTGTGACAAATCAATACAGTAACGAGACTGGGCAACAAGAACACTTATTTTGAGCCCTATCAATGGAACATACAAAGACAAGTTGTGACGGAAGCTAAAACAAAGTATTAGCTATCTGAATAGAGTAAGACGGGTAAAAAGCCCATGGGCGGGTAAGAAACCCATGCCAATTATCTCATAAAATAAAGCAAATTTCAGTCACATTTTGCCCATGAGACGAGTGTTAATGTTTAGCATTCGTCTCATGGGCAAAATGTGACTGAAATTTGCTTTATTTCATGAGATAATTGGCATGGGCTTCTTACCCGCCCATGGGCTTTTTACCCCGTCTTCCCCTATACAAGACAAGATTAATAATATATATTGTATAAAGACAAATGCAAATGACAAATAAATGTATTAAATGATAAAGAGATGAAAATAGGCTGTGAGAATGAAAAAACTGCATCACTTTATAAGGGAGAATGAACAAGCATGTTTAAGGAAGTTGAATTGCACATGTACAAACATTCACTCCATGAGCTCGGATGTATCATAACGGTTTTCTTTATAAATAAACTAGGAGGGAAAGGAGAGGAAGACAAAGTGAACAAGAAGAAGAGGCAAGTGATATCAGGAGTGACAGGATTGAAGTTAACCAAATGTTTCACCACTTATATGGTTGTTGTTGTTATTTTGCTTGCTACTAACAGCCTACTAACTCTTTATGAAGGTGACAGAACCCGTGATCATAATTTCAAATTATAAAAAAGACAGTATTAAACGCATGGGAAAATCTTTCTAATGAAGCAGTTCATGCAAAATCATTCAATTCTTTTGAAAATGTTATAGACACGTACTTTCAGAACAACATATATTCAGTTAACACAGAGATTTAAATAGTAAAATACAGATGCCTGAATAGTCATCGGCTAATGATGTTGACCAAACATTTTTTAAAATTAATTTGTTTATATTTTTTAAAATTCCAAACTTCAAAGTAACCTATTATTTGTTGGCATCTAAAACAACATTAAACGTTCATTACAAATGTCCATCTTGGTAGGTCATACAAACGAAATTGAGAGAGAGAGAGAGAGAGAGAGAGAGAGAGAGAGAGAGAGAGAGAGAGAGAGAGAGAGAGAGAGAGAGAGAGAGAGAGAGAGAGAGAGAGAGAGAAGAAAATATTTTTTTTAACCCAAAAAAAAAAAAGAAAGAAAAGAAAACAAAAAGAAGAAAGGAATAAAAAGAAAGAAAAGAAAAAGGGAAAAAAGAAGAGAAGAGAAGAAATAAAGAGAAGAGAAAACAAAAACAAATAAAAAACTAAAGAATTTATTTTTGTAAAGACCAAGGGAAGAGGTGGAGGGAAAACAATTTCTGTGGAGGGAAAACGATTTCCAAATCTGTTTCACTAATTTCGTTAATTTCAATTATGTCCGAAAATTACTTCATGGGAAATTTAGTTCACAGACACGGGTGGATTACCTCAACATTAAGTGTGCTAATGCTAGCATGATATTGTAACGTATATTTCAAGAAAATATTTTCATAATTTAAAATAAATCGGCTAGATTAAAAACTCAACATTTCTGTACCCGAAAGGCAATTCAGATTAGTTCAATGTTTACACTTTCCGTCACAAATCTCAAATCATCGTCGTTAGAGTAAAAAAAAAAAAAATTCTCCTTGGGAGATAATAAAGTGAATTTGATTTGAAATTTTTATATAATTAATTTTTTTTTCTATTTCTTTCTTTACACATATTACACATATTACATATTACGCCCAATCCATGAAATTGCCCATTTCATGATGGTTTGCCCAGCTCATGAAATAGCCAATTTATGACTTGCAATTGAGAAAAGCAA
>CM065681.1:92455852-92458352 GCA_017654935.2 Phymorhynchus buccinoides
GTGGAGGGGGGGGGGGGGGGGGTAGGTAGACTCGTACAGTAGATGACACAAATTATTTTCTCGTTTTCATTAGGAGGAGGCTGAAAAGAAAAAACGTCAGAGTCAAAGGCCAGAATGGGTAGATTAGAGGAAGGTTACGCTGCACAGCCGACACATTCCAGGAGGTGGTGGGAACTATTTGTACGGAAGAGGAGAATGGGCCCCCCAGGTATCCCACACGGGGGGAGTCAAAGAGGGGGGGGGTGCATTAAAAAGAAAAGGCAAAACACGGTTGTTGTTTTTGTTAATACATGTTACACAAGTATTGTAAATGTGTGTGTAGACGTAAGTAAGATTTACAAATTAAGAGAGCAAACAGATTGTGAAATAGAGACAGAGTCTGACATTGACCGTGGACAAGAAGAAGAAAGAAATGAACCTAAAAAAAAAGAGAAAGAAGACTAAAATGATAATAATTAAATTAAAAAAAATATGAGGTTTTTTTCAAACCTGTAAAGGGCGAAATACAACGTTGCTATTTTCCAATCTTTCCGCATGACAGCACAGTGGTGCTCTAGTAGTGATTATATTACTGGCCTATCACTGTGTTGGCATGGGAAAAGAGTGAAAAATAACAACGTGTATTTCGACCTCAAGCTGGTAAGTAAACCTATCATCGTGTCCGGACTTGATGAATATTAGCGTTAACAAAATGCAAAAGAAGGGTGGGTGGGGGGGTGGGGGCTAGATAAGATCGAAAAGTGAAGGTCTCTGTACATATGCACATTTGTTACTCCTTCCCCATGGCAACACAGTGATAGGCCAGTCAAAATACCTTAAGATTGAAAAGCTAAACAAAAATGACTCATGAGGGATCCTTCTATCAGGAGGTACGGAGATAGAAATAGGGGAAGTTGGGGCAACGGGAACCACTAGGCATTATGGTAGGAGGGGGGGAGCTGGTTGCCATTTCCAGGGGGGGTCAGCAGTGGCTCGGTGATGCTGTGACCCAGTCTGGCGCAGAAGAGCACCTTGAACGTGTTGCCCGTGCAGATGGGTTTGTTGTCCATGCCCAGTATCACGTCTTCACACAGCTGTGCATTGACAGAGAACAACGAACAATGAACGTGTTGCCCGTGCAGATGGGTTTGTTGTCCATGCCCAGTATCACGTCTTCACACAGCTGTGCATTGACAGAGAACAACGAACAATGAACAAAAGTTTTAATTTCTACAGGCCACCAGCCCTTAGATAGGTCAAAGTCAAATACAGTCAAACCTCTATTATAAGACTCTCCGTTAAAAGACCTCCTCTCTTTTAAGACTGATTTTTTGTCTTTTAATATTAGATAGTAATTCAAGAATTTTCAACTATCTTGATTATTTAAAAGCTTCGGGACTTTCCTGGTATTGCAGTACTGCCAGGATCGTCCCACTATCTTTATAGTTATTAATGTCCCATTTTTAAAAATTAGGTATTAGGTACTTTATATTCACAGAGGCGTCTCTGTGAAATTCGGGTTGCTCCCATCTGGAGAGGCGCGTCCCATCCAGAGGCGCGCCACCCAATTTTTTGGCATGCCATTTGTGTGTGAGGAAGGAAAGGGGGGGTGGGTTAAATTTTGAACAAATGACAACTTTTTCGTTGCCACTGGGTTTAACGTATGCTAAGTGCATGGGCACACGGGACCTCGGTTTATCGTCTCATCCGAAAGACTCCACGTTCAGACCGTAAGGCCTAGTGCAAAGTCGGAGAGGAAAAATCCCCTGTACCCAGGTTCGAACTCGGGTTTACTTGACACGAGGCGAACGCGCTACCACTGTGCCACTCTACACTCTCCACAATTATGTGCCTGTTCCAGGCCGGAGGACATTAAACGAACTTTCATCAAGACTGATTTTTTTCTTGTTGCCAAGTTGTGTACAAAAACTTCCAATTTAAGACCGATTTTTCCCTGACTTTTTGTAAGTCTTGAAATAGAGTTGTGTGTGTATAACTCAACAGATGTACAAATATCAAAATTAATATCGAATCGTCAAAACAAATAATCAAATTATCTGTGATTCATATTACATAGGTCGAGATCATAGTAATGATAATAGAAGGCATCAGTCATACTATTATATAAGCCTGCATTGAGAGAGAGAGAGAGAGAGAGAGAGAGAGAGAGAGAGAGAGAGAGAGAGAGAGAGAGAGAGAGAGAGAGACAGAGAGAGAGAGAGAGAGAGAGAGAGAGAGAGAGAGAGAGAGAGAGAGAGAGAGTATTTTGTATTGTGTGATCTTTTGTTTTGGGACAATAAAAATGTTTAAACCAGAGAGACAGACAGACGGACAGACAGTCAGACAGAAGCTCACACAAACCAACTAACAATAACACACACCTACTATGACATTATTCAACCTCCCCCCCTTCCCCAATACCCCCCCCCCCTCCTTACCACCCGTACCCCTTACCACCCGTACCCCTGACCATACACATACAAAAACCATGGGCGGGTAAGAAGCCCATGCCAATAATAAT
>CM065681.1:92460852-92485852 GCA_017654935.2 Phymorhynchus buccinoides
ACAAACTTCCTCTCTCCCTCCGTCAGCGACCGACCCTCTCTGCTTTCAAATCAAACCTCAAAGCCCACCTGTTTCCCCGTCGTTGAAGCTCTTTCTTTCTTTCCCTCCTCTTTCTTGCCTTTAGGACCATTTCTCAAACGTATGTGTTAGTGTGTTATCTTCTTGCTTGTCTTTGTTTAAATGCGTTATGAATGTTCAATGTGTGTGTGTGCTTCGATTTGATTTTTTATCAAGATTTAGCGCCGTATAAATACTGTATGTTGTTGCTGTTGTGATATGTAAATTTACGTCTGTATGTGAACCAAACATGTTCCACGTCACAGCACATAATCCACTTAACCAATCCTTACAAAACTTGGTACAATGACCTTTCGGGTCCTCTAGTTTGTTTTGTTTTTAAGAAACTGGACTGTCATTCGCATAAAGGAATTTAAATATTAATTGGGCGTTATGCTGAAAATTATCTGCCCCTGTCTCATGCACTGAGATGCGTGCGCCATCTACATAAGATTATCGTCCTTGCCTGTCATGAAGTAGTAGTTTATAGCCACAGAAAATTATCTGCCCCTTGACTCGTACCGTCCGCTAGGTGGCATGGCTAAGGCAGTCCTAGATTATCGCCCTTTCGTGTCGTCAAGAAGTAATATAAAGCCAGGGATTTAAACAAACCAACTTTTTCCTTGTGGAAGTTTTTGCATTCTATTAGCGCTTTCTGCTATGATGTTGATTTGGGCTGTATGGCCCCCTTTGTTTCTCACCCCTTGTTTTCCATGGCGTGTGGTGCTGCGTGTGTCCTGTATCACTGCCTTCAGACCTTCGATGTTGTTGTGGCCGTCTACTGTTCGGCTCACCGCGGTCAGCAACTGGGGCTCTGCACAAAGAAAAAACAAGATGGCAAAACTATATATTAAATTGTACTCCTAGTGCCACGCAAAGATCACATCAAAATCAAACCTATATTTCACTATTTATGATGGAAATAAAAATATGAATTAAATTTTATGCTCCCTTAGTTGTAAATTTCAAATTATCTTTTTTTCCATTTACATTAGTAAGTCGTACTTGATGGTGGTCAGGGGAAGTAATTTATCACTCTTGGGTCATGGTGCTTTTTGTGTCAGAAACATGTATCGATGTGACAATACCCAGTAACTGCTTTAAAAAAACCCTCCTTAGGTAACGCTATTTTCACCATACCAACTTTGGTTTGAATCCATAATACTAATACACACTTGCATCATTTGCATAACAGAACATATTCCGTATTGTGAATTCAGTCGGCTTCATTCATATAAAAGTTAATAAATACTATTGGGCATCAGGCAATACGACAGACTTGTAAACAGCAAAGATTTTGCTCCCAAAAAATGTTGGGAGGACACAGAACCAAACCTACTCTCAAAATTATCGATAATCAGCATATCGAGCACAAACAAACTCATTTTGTAGAAAAAAGCCCTTGTAAATTCATTGTCAAACAACACATAACGGAATGCCAATAACATGTGTGGTTCCCGTGTATCTGAATGACACCCTGAAGCATCTCCTCAATGAACAGTTCAGATTCTGGACCTTCTGCTGGGGAGTCATGTCTCACTCTTCTTTGGCACCTTGGTGGACTTTCTCTAAACCCAACTGCCTTTGGCCAAGAGAGGTATGATGCACCCTGGGCATGGCATTTCCACTAAACACGAATTTCAGCCCAGCTCCCTGGAATAGCAGCTGCCTCCTCTGCTACCTGACCGACATAATGGGAAACGGCCGACTGGCATAGATAGGGAAGTGTGACCCTAGTTTGTCTTAAGCGAAACAGTTTGGTCAATCATATTCATTTCATTTTATATATTTTTTATTAAGTGTTTGAATGCATGTCTCTTGAATTGTGCAGGCTGATATGACATGAGTGAGTCGCCTCCTCCTCCTTCTTCTTCCTAGAAATGGACAGGGCCATGCATGGCCAATACTTTGATGTCTTCTTGAGTCTCTTCTCTTTATCATTATTACTGAATACTTACGTTAGTATGGAAGCAATAATCTTCCCAAAATGTATCTACTGGTAATTTGTTTTTAAAACTATTGAGCGTTCCTGCGGCTACAGATTGCGTTTCTGGTTACTCTAACCTTCAAATTAATTATTGATCTGAAACAAATTCCTTGACCTTTGACAAAGACCATGCTGTACTCCTTATGTCCACTGGCACAGGCCCCGTAGCTGGCCCCACAGCTGTAGCTCCGGCCCACCTTGCCTTTCCCGTAACCCTGTACCGGCCCCAGCATTGACGGGCCAAAGCCGAAACCCATGAAGGGCCCCATGGGCACGGCGCATGCGCCGGAAGCCAACAGAAGCAACGCCAGTGCGAAAGAGTGGCTGTCCTTGATGTGCGCCATTGTGCTGGCTGAGAAAATGAAATAAACGAGTTAATTATAAATGGAACTATGGGGACATAGGCTTAATGTAAAACGAAGTAACACGTGGGTCTATAGAAGGAAAATGCATACCTATGATTGTGTTGTTTCAAATAAGAGTTTGTTTATCTCTGTTTCAAAAGGAATTATTAACACAAATTCCATACATATGTGAAAAACGATAAAACTACGCACGTAAAAATATTTCTTCGCCTTAGGCAGCCAACTTCATCACGCTGAAGATTCTGCTGCACTTTAGGGGGTAGTACGAAAAAGAAACAAAATAAGTTCAGCAAAGATAGGGTAGATAGTGAGATAGGATGAAATATTATTGGGAAAAGATAGAATCCCTTGCATGTGACTATTGTGGCGGTACCATAGCCGATGAGGTTTATCCGAGGCGTGGTTACCGCTACACATATCTATATTGATAAAAACTCGGGACTTTACTGGTGTTGCACTGCCTCCGGGTATTGCAGCCAGTATTGTTCCCACCATCTTTGTATTTACAAATGTCCCATATGTGTCTATGACCGAGAGGACGTAAAACACAATTTTTCTTCTTCTTCACGTAAAAATCCCATGGCAGTTGCAAGTCGGTAAGAGCAGGGAGAAATACCGCTGCCTGGTATGGCCAAATCGATAGCTAGGTTTTCCAAGTGTATCACATACCAATAACTTCTTAAAACGTGATTAACATAGTAATTGTAGTAAGCGCACAAAACTGAGGAGCATGAATGTGAGAGAGTGATCCTTTGGTGATGGCTTGTTCTGCTTGTGTGTGCATGTCCAAAATGTTGTAACATGTCTTTTTGAATAAAGATCGTTTCATAAAAATAAAAGAAAAATTGTGTCCCAGGTACAAAACAAGCGCGAAATCGCAATAGTTTGTGGCACGCGGTCTATTTTTACCACTCCAATCATGAGTCACCTCCCCTGGCTTTTCAATAATTTTAATCTGTAAACCAGAATGTTATCTCTGCACCATTTCGTAACTTTTTGTATTTTTGGAAAACATTTAAAACTATGTATCCTACTTATACTCATCAAAAGAAGCACCGCATACTCGTCGTGCCTGTTGTAGTGTCTGTATTACGTATGTTTATTATTTTGTACGCTTTAAAATGCATCATTTTAAAGAGCGGCCTCAATTTGAAGTTCAGCCTCGATTTGAAGTGCGACAATTTTGTCAATATGTGCGACAATTTTGGACCGACAGACCGACCGACAAAGTGAGTTATAGGTTTGTGGCTTGAGCCACAAACAAAAATCCTGAAATGGGCAAGAGGGCAACAAAAGAAAACGAAAGTAGGGGTTTGAATGGCCGGCATGAACATTTAAAAAAAGATGAAAAGATAATCAAGGCAAGAAAAAAATACCAAGGACAGTAAAAAATGTTTTTTTAAAAACAACACCACACCAAAGATGAGAAAGAAAGCATTCGGAAATTACTGATCCCATGCATTTGATCTTGGTTTTGGTTGTGCATAAATTAACACAACGAAAGATGTTTTTTTTGTGTTTTTTTAAATTCCTTTTTTTTGCATTTTACAAGTCAAATAGTCACAACACGTAACAAAACATTAACGCACGCCCACATACTTACACACACACACACACACACACACACACACACACACACACACACACACACACACACACACACACACACATTCTTATACCTGTGGTCATATCCACAACAATTCAAATTTTACGTCACTTTCAACCAGAAAGTACAGTCGTACATTCAAATTAACACAAAAGAGATAAATATGGATGCCATCGTGTGAAAAAAACCTTCTTGTGACATTTCAAAACCAAAAATACATTTTTCAATTTCATATATCTTTTTAAAATATGAGATAAATTGTTCACACTGTGGGAGTTTTCCTTCACATCTGCATTTATATATAAAATAATTTGCCAACAGCAAAATAAGGTCAAACGTACTATCAGATTTGAAGCGATCACCGCATCCAAATAACACTAGGGGAAGACGGGGTAAAAAGCGCATGGGCGGGTAAGAAGCCCACCCCAATTATCTCATGAAATGAAGCAAATTTTAGTCTCATTTTGCCCATGAGACGAGCGTTAATGTCTAGCATTCGTCTCATGGGCAAATTTGACTGAAATTTTCTTTATTTCATGAGATAAATGGGGTGGGCGTCTTACCCGCCCATGCGCTTTTTACCCCGTCTTCCCTTATGCTTTCTGTTAGAAATAAGTTTACATGTTCAATTTCAAAAAATATGTTTTTGTTGTTGCAATATCTTAGGCCTAGCTCCAGAGGAATTCCTCTAATCCGTCTTAGAGGGTAGTAAATCCCTCTATTTCACTTCCTTCAAAATGTGACCCATTTAAATTAACAAACATGCGAATAAACAGGCACACAAGTAAAAAAAAAAATGAAAAGAAAACAAAATCCAAATAGCCTACATAGCAAAATATTGTTAAATATAGACCTAACACAAAATGGAGACATTAACAGATAGCACAGTTTCGGACCAAGAAACCATGTTTTGTTGTTATTGTTTGTTTGTTTTTGGGTGGGGGTGTAAATTCAACAATTTGTTTGACGAAGCATAGGCGTAATCATGCGATAAAAGGCGAATTTCAGAGTAAATGCTAAATTGCGATTATCAAAGGCTTGAGAGAAAAGCTAATAATAAATGGAGCAGATTGAAAGGCAACGGGAAAATAGATCACATAAACACATGCCTACGCAACCAATGTATCAAGTAGGCCTACAAACATTAAACTCTACCTGAACGCCAACATTTGGACAATATGTTACCATTAATACATTTGGCCTAAAATTTTCTGGCATACGTAGTTCCGGCATTGAAATCGGTATAGGTTTGAAAATGATTTAAATAAAACAATAATTATTCCATAAGTGAGTTTGTCTTCACGATCTAGTCAAAATTAATACCTTTTCAAGATAGTCCCTTTTTCCGTGTAATAATGAATGGACAGTGAAAGCCATAATTGAGTACCAATAACAAGTCTATGGTTGAAAAAATAGCAAATGGTCGCGAGAACATTCTCGGCTGAAGAGCTGGAGTAATAACTTCAGGATCCCAATCAATCCCTTTGTTTTGCGGTAATCCGTATAATTGTATTAACTCCGCACCCCCTATCTAAGGTTAATATGCATTGGTTTTTTAGTTATGCAGTGCTTAAATGTTAAAGATTTCTGTATCTCACAATGTTATACGAAAACACGGGATCAGATATAACAAAAAAAGGCCTTCATGATGGTACAGATTTCTTTAAACTACCTTTCCCAACATTGCTTCTAAATCATGGGGCCGTTTCACACGGGCTAACGTTACGTAGCGTTAGCTCAAATCAGCAAAGACGGTACTAAGAAACACCTCTTTTGCCGACGTTTGCCGCAAACGTTTTGTGGCTGCTATCGAGGTAACAAGCGACCAAGTATTTGAAGGATCATGAAAAATATCAATACTTCCGGCTTTGTTTTAATATCTCGCGTGAATGTGACTTTAACTCCCAAAATGGAAGACCAAAACAAGCTTGTGACAGCAAATATTCTTTAGTCTATCACAAACAAATACGGGATGATATTAGCAAATTAAACGAACGCAAGTGTTTTTAAGTGCTCTTTCTTAATTTGTCATTATGTTAGATGGCATAACATGGTGCAACTTTAATTTTCTGCACACAAATAAACGTGGATGAAATCGAAAACTTTGTACAAACTGACAGAGGTATGATTTATCTCCCTTATGATAGCAACCCTTTTCTCTCTCCCCAAAGTGAAGAGTAAGCTTAAAGAGTTATCTGACCTTAGCAAACGTTTAGGGTGTTTCTTAGACCCCTTTTGGCATAACAGTTATTCGCGCGGCGACCATTATCTACAGAAACCCGACCCTGTTAATAGCCACAACAGGCATAAATATGCGAAGCAAAGTCGTGAGCAAATTTTCTCCGGCGCTGGCAGCATACGCTTTGGTATTTCTCTCTTGTGAGTTGGTTTAACTAGAGACATCCGAATTTCGACCTTAGTTAAGGTTTGATTTGCTTTAGGTTTGTAAAGAAGATTCCATGCATGAAAGACTGAAACGGTTGTTTCTTCCAAGACGTCTTTGACAGTTCCAGAAACAATAGGTTTCCACAGTAACCCATATTGAAAAGAACCCTCAACTTTGGAATAATCGACTTTTGCAGATAATTTCAATTGTGTGCAAGCAGTTTCTCGAAATAAGATTTTTCGTATATAGCCTTTAATTTTAAATTCAAGCATGTACTGTATAACCTATTCTGACTTTTTGAGCCATTTACGTGTGTGTGTGTGTGTGTTTGTGTGTGCGCGTGCGTGCGTGTGTGTGTGTGTGTGTGTGTGTGCGTGTGCGTGTGTGTGTGCGTGTGTGTGTGCGTGTGTGTTAGAGAGAGAGAGAGAGTTGCTTTGCATATGCACTGTTGGTGGTTGGTGTCACTCTTGAATGTTGTTTTTTGTTATCTGTTGATGAATAATTGATTGTAAAGCGCTTTGGGCTCATCTGAGGTAAAGCGCTATATAAATGTACTGTTATTATTATTATTATTATTACGAATACGAAAGTTGTTCAGGAAAGGAAGACATTGACACTGCAAAAATAATTTGTATCTCAAAAAGGATGTGTTTTTTTCTTCTAAATATTGTTTGATATGGAATATCATTTTGTGGTGCTTTCAAGGCATCTCATAAATACAAAACTGTTGTTCCATTTTATGCATTGAATTCTCCTCACACACCAGAAAAATCAAAACGACAGCTTGATTAATATTAAAAGTGGTATCAGTAGTTAACTGTTGTGTGAGTTGCAATTATTAGGCCTGGAGGTGAAAACCAAGAATGGATCTTCTTGCGAGGCATCTGAAGCTAAGTAAAGTTACACAGTTTTTACTAAAGTATGCAAAACATTATAAAAGAATATATGTACAAATTGTTATGCAAAACGCAATGAACTCAGACTTTGAAATCAGAAACAGTAAATGTGACCTCCTGGATGGAGGTAATTATGACATATATCGTGTGTAAAAAAAACCACCAATATAATAACAGCAGAATGGGAAACATACACCAAATATTAAACATCCAGATTAAAGAACAGATACTCATACCCCTAGGCCTTGAAAACAGAAAGCCAAAAAGAATTAACTGACTGCCCGTAGTAAGAGTAGATTACTGAGAGATATAATCCTTGTTAGTTGCACACTAAAGGTTAAGCCTCCAGATAAACCTCTAATCTTAATTACCTTGTCGTTAGTCTGAGGGTGATGAAAATAGGCAGCAATAAACCGACAAACTCAAACTTTTAAATACGATTTAACGGCCAAGTGGGCAGTGGCAGGGTGAGGTGGTGAGGGGGTGGCGAAGGAATGAGAGAAAGAGGAAAAGGCGTGGGTGGGTGGGGGTGGAGGGGGTGTTTGAAATGGAAATGGGCATAGGTAGAGGTCAGTTGATGGAAAGAGAGGGAAAGACCAGTGAGACGTGTGGTGTATATGTCAAACTCTGTCACATCCACACCACGGTTCCACGGAAGGACATGTTACAAAGTGTAACCCCCTACACCTTTCGTACCAACTAGGGGGTTAATGACTCGTGTCGAGAGGGAGGGGGGTGGAGGTTACTGTGAAATGATGGGGGTGTTAACAAGTACTTAAATTCGTGCGTGGTCAGTGGGGTGGGGTGGGGGGAGGGTGTGCTTTTCAATGACCGGTTGACCACTGGGTTGCTGATTAAGTGTGAAACCCCCAAAGATTGCGTGCAAGCCATTGAAAAACTATAAGTAAGAAACACCAAAGCTAACACATGATATATAACAATGCTTGTTCTTCTCTTTCTTCTTCTTCTTCTGGTAATGTCCACCTGCCGTTTATCGGCAATTATTGACATCTGTTCTTCTCTACATGTATTGAAGTACTTCATGGAACGTATTCAACAAGCAAATACTAAAGAAACAATATTATAAGTGATTGATGAATACCATGTTAAGGGCCAGCCACACGTCCACTAAAATCGCACGACTGTACGATACGATTCGATCACGTGGTCTCCAAGAACAATTATGATTGGCGCATCGAGATCACGCGATCGAATCGTATCATTGAGTCGTGCGATTTTAGTGGACGTGTGGCCGACCCTTTAGGTGCCGCTGCAGCGGGAGCTCGGAGTGAATTCCAGATAGGGACAGAGTTTTCGTCGTCTTCACCTTGTTCTTCTTGTTGTTCTCCTTGTTATCCTTGTTGTTCTCCTTGTTGTTATCCTTTGTTGTTCTCCTTGTTGTTATCCTTTGTTGTTCTCCTTCTTGTTCTCCAATATGTATCTTGATGGATTTTGTTGGTTTGTTGTTTTGTGTGCAAATCGACACGAACATGTCAGTTTTATATCAACGGTGTAGAATGAAATGTTTAATTAAGAGAACGAATCCACATTTGTTGCTTTGGTGAAAGTTTTTTTTTCCTTCTCTTTTTCTTCTTACATTCAAGTGACTTTACAACTGAAAAACAAAATCTATGTAAAAAAAAGAAGAGAAATAATCACAGCATCAATCTACTTCTACACCCCCCCCCCCCCCCCCCCCCCAATCACAGGCCACCATTCCTTGTTGTTGAGTGTCAGCGCATAACCCTAATTGTTTAAACAGAAATACGAACAGTAACATCAAAGATACACTGACCCACCACGATTAAGTCCCTTGGGTTTTTTCTGGGTAGCTGTGACCCATATACAAATGCCCCCAACTTGAAATTGAGGCTGCTCTTTAAAATGATGTCTCGTTTTCAAATAGGGGGTATTTGTATGGGAATAAAACCTGGTCAAAGCAAGATTTCCTACCAGCTATGAAAGGGAAAACACGTGAAACCCGTGATTTTGACACGTGATGTGGTGGATCTTTAATATTCATGTATTGTTTACATCCCGCAAGCTTATGGATTTGAGCATGTGTCTAAACAGATTGTACTTGGGTAGTCTTGTACTCACTGTGTTGTACTCACTATGTTGTACTCACTGTGTTGTACTCACTGTCTTGTACTCACTGTCTTGTACTCACTGTCTTGTACTCACTGTCTTGTACTCACTGTCTTGTATTCTGGTCAAGTATTCTTCAATCAATTCTTTTATTTATGATTTTATGAACTTTCAGATGCGTATCTGAGTTTACTTTTGTTTAAAACGTTATGAATGCTGGCCTTCTTTGCAATATGACGGTTGAAATGCTTCATAAATTTGAAAATGTATGTCACTATGCTGCGATGATGAAAGTTCGTTTAACGTCTTCCGGCTTGGAACAGGCCCATATCGGACATTAATAACTATAAAGATAGTGGGACGATCCTGGATGTACAGCAATACCAGGAAAGTCCCGAAGTTTTTTTTTTAATAATCAAGATAGTTAATAATACAAATTTTAATGGCGACTCTGTTGCGATGGAAATGCATTCCGTCTATCAGGTAGACCCCCCATATGGGGGTCCTCATTACCAAATGTGGGGGCAATTGCTGTCATATATTTTTGTTAAAGGGGGGGGGGGGGCTACAGAATGATGTCAAAAATAAATGATAGCAATATGAACCTTATTTGTTGGCGACGAGGGGCTGCCAAGCTATCAAGACCATGTGGCCTGCAAGCTCATACGATGGTGCATTTTGCATTATTAAAGAAAGAAGAAGAAGAAAGAAAGAGAAAGAAACACTCGAAGGTGCTGAAGGGACCCAGAGACGCACCGACCCAACCTGCCCTACCAACACAAGAGCAGGCCTTCTCCAACCTCGGAAGCCCGTGCTATGTTATATGGTTGTAGGCATGCACGGGAGCATTCCATTAAGCGCTCAAGGCACATACCTGCTCTCGATTTGGTGACCGTTTAGATACGACGCGAAGGAGTCCTTGTGAAAGTGTCCCATGGGTGTAACAGCTCGTTTTTCATGACTGCAGAGCCCCACCAGCAAAATCACCAACACTCAGAGAAACCAACCACCCAACCAAGGACAGGCGAGGCCAGTAAGTCTCCAGACAAAAGGCACAGGCTCTCGCCATACAATGGCTAACCCTTACAATGCCTCGGATAATATTGCTTCTAGTAAGTTTCGGAACATCGATGTTTGATTGTGGAGAAACATGCTGTTTAGACACTATTGTGCCAAAGTCGACCCAACTTTGTGCAGAAAGCACACGGGGGCACAAAGCGAGGGGTATCTTACCACAAGGTAATACCAGCCTTACTTATTCTATTTATGATAGTATATTCTGGCATAGGCCTACAGCTCTCGAAATATGGCTATGTGTGGTGCAGTGCAGCGCCATTGTTGCAAGCATGCGCCTTGTTTGGCTTTGTGATTTGTAATGATTCAGAGACACACAGCGTCGAGAATGGATAAAAAGGACACTTTCTTAACTTCTTGCTTTCTGTGAGATCTTGATGAGAGCTCAAAGTACGCTTAATCTGAGCACAGAGTTATGTAAATGTGTGAATATAACTCTCTCTCTCTCTCTCTCTCTCTCTCTCTCTCTCTCTCTCTCTCTCTCTCTCTCTCTCTCTCTCTCTCTCTCTCTCTCTCTCTCTCTCTCTCTCCTCCCCAGTGTGTGTGTGTGTGTTTGCATTTGCGTCTGTGCACGCGCACGTGCTTTTATATGTATGTGTGCTTGTGTGTGAATTGTGCACATATAAATAAGTAAAATACTGTATTATCTTCGTCTCATTTTCTTTTCCCCCACCCCCTCTCTGTCTGTCTCTCTGTCTGTCTGTCTGTCTGTCTCTGTGATAAACATGTCTGTATAATTATATAGTCTGTCTGTCTGTCTCTGTCTGTCTGTTCTTGTCTGTGCGTCTGTCTCTCTCTGCGTGTTTGTATAATGTGCAGGTATGTGATTTTTGCATGTGCGTGCGTGTGTGCGTGTGTGTGCGTGCACGTGTGTATGTGTGTGCGCGCGCGCGCGTGTGTGTAAGTTGCTTACTAAGTGGTGTTCTGCGTAATGCTGGGTAGTACACCCGGTGGGAATAACATAATATGCTCCGCGGTGTCTTCTCTGATGGGGTGAACCAAACTAAAAAATCGTTAGACCCAACATGTCCGTCTTCGGCTGGAGAAAATCTTTATAAACGTTTCTTGAAAAAACAGAAGGCAGGAGAATGGACCAGTAAGGCAAAAAGATAGTAGATGACAGTAAGCAAAGGGGAAAGGCAGAGTCAAAGAGAGCGACAGATTAGAGTGAAGTTACATGCTTCGGGAGGGTGGGGGAACTATTTGTACAATATATTCCAACAGGGGTTTAAAGGATGAGTGACACAGTAGCCATGGTAGCCTATGTCATAAGCAAATACGGGAAAGAACAAACAAACATGGATCAACAAATCAATTGATACACACAGCTATCCAACTATCCATCCATCCATCCATCCATCCATTGAAATATAACCCAGACATTTCAGAAAGATAACCAAGCCATTTTATACAAATTTATTTCCCGATAATATCCCATTTTGGTTCAAAGCACATCAATACAATCAGACGCTTGAGCATTGTCTCGTAATGACTCATATAACTTTGTATTATAACAATACAACACGCATTAAGTGTTTTTCTGACATCAACAATAGACCCTTAAAAACGAATAAAAGTACGTCAAACCACAAGATCCCAAGCATTCATGGACAATAAATGATTATTTATTATTTAATGTATCTTTCGTTTTGTCAGGTTTGTTTGACTGCTATGATAGCAAAGGTCACTGAAGTTTTAACCATATGAAATTCAACAGTTGATAGCTACCATTGAAAATTTAAAAAATGATGATAACTTACAATAACTTGAGTCATGCATGTGTCTAGCATTATGTACAATAATGTAGAGACTTAAATCGCAAGCAAAGGCAAGTCATTCTCGTTAAAGAGACGTGACTTTTAAGTCATAGTTGTGAACGTAAAGAATTCTCGTTCTAGGGACACAAAAACAAACCAAACAGACACTTACCATTCCTAGCCAATCCCACCTTAACTCTCATTTTTATCTCTCTGACTTTTTCACTGCTCTTCGATAAACTGTTATCTTTAAAAATATCACATGGAAAAAGCCGTAGTCAGAGCGTGTGTCAACAGAGCCATCTGGTGTTAGTTCAAAAAGCTTTTATTTTCATAACGTTGTTAAGAAGTGGTTTTGAAATCTCTGCAAGGTCAGTGCTTACCTTAGTCGAACTCATGTTTGTCAACACGTAACATGAAGTAGGCCCTACAGTCTGTTCGTTTGTGCCCCGCTTAGAGAAACTACTTCTGTGTTAGCTTTTCTGTGGTGCTTTACAGCCTTCGTCTAAAAACCTGTCAATTAGAATGAGTGGGAAGAGTATTTTAACCGCGTGGTGCTGCCATAGCTATTTGGTGTGATAGATAACAATCAGCTGGTTCACGGGGTGACGAGTTTCTCTGGCGCTCCGGTGAAGCCCAGCGTCACGCAGTTGAGCGTTGAGCCCATCACACATGATGCCTTGCCGTCTGCGCCCCTCTCAACGTTTCCACACAGCTGGGGAAAAAACATGGACAGGGATTGTTAAATATATAATATATTATTATAATATACAAGAGAAAAAAAATCCACAAACGCCCATATTTTAGTTTGCAGCGAATTTTCATGCGTCTTACACACTTTTCTCCAGGCCCTACTGTGTGATCCCTTACTCAACAGTTAAGCTTTTTACTCAACGTTATATTATTATAATATAACATATTCACATTATAATTATAATATATATATATGATATAATATAGGTAAATAAGGAGGAGAAACTTAGCTAGCACTCTTTATGTTTTTTAGAACATAGATTAAGATACCAAGTTAGTATATCATTGTTTTTTGGTCTTTAATGTTCGTTTCAAAGACATATGGACAAAAAAAGTGTTAAACAATTTTCCTATGATATAATATGATATATTAATAATATATTACCCATATTATTGGTTAAGGAACAAAAGACACTATAGGGAGAGAAAAAACCTAATTAAAACAGAAGAAGAGGTAGAAGAATTATTTCACTTGACACGTAGGCTATGCTATCATATCAAAATATTATTAGTCTTTGGACGCTCTAAAAGAGACTGGCCCTAATCTGGCCCTAATCTAGGTCATGACTTGTTATAAGTCATTCCGATATTGCATATGATTTTAGACTTAGGGGAAGACGGGGTAAAAAGCGCATGGGCGGGTAAGAAGCCCACCCCAATTATCTCATGAAATGAAGCAAATTTCAGTCTCATTTTGCCCATGAGACGAGCGTTAATGTCTAGCATTCGTCTCATGGGCAAATTTGACTGACATGTTCTTTATTTCATGAGATAATTGGGGTGGGCTTCTTACCCGCCCATGCGTTTTTTACCCCGTCTTCCCCTACGTGATCTTAGAATAAACTACATAGTATATTTTTGCGAGACATTGTGGGTCTCAAACAGCACTGTATAACTCTTTGTGGTGGAGTAGATATTAGACAGGATTTGGTGGTATGGGAATATAGAAAATAGATGGTAGGAAATTATATTTTACTTTGTCTGTTTTAATGTTTGTGGATTAGGACCAAGCAAATAATTTAGGATTATTTCCCTTGTTGAAGTTAAGTTTAGTTTCCTGTTTGAAGATTTTTCATACTCTTCACACACAAGAGTTACTTTACTGAACACTTTTCAGCCAATAGTTTACCTAGGCCAAGATTATTTTCTACGTACTTTCACTCTGTGATCAGACAAGCCAAGAGAAGGCTTGTTGGCTCAAGAGTGTTTGTCAGCTGCAAAGTTGAACTTCAGCTTGAACTCTGGGTAAACTAAAGTTATTTTATTGGAGTTTGTCAGTCATTGTAAATGATTGCCTTGAAAATATTTTGTTTTGATTTTGTGAACATGAAATAACAGGAAGATTTGAATATTCATGTGAAGGATGTTTTTTTATAAACTAATTCAGTTTGTAGACTTTTCATAATTGTTATAAAATCTGCTTTGGCAAAATAGTTTTAAAGGGACATTTTTAGTTTTGTGTATGTAAATATAAAAGAGAATGAAGACAGTGAGGACGCTATAATGATTATTGAGGTTGAGTTGTAATTTGGATTCAAAGGAGGGACATTTTGGAAATCAAAGTCAAACTGGTTTTGTATTTTGGTTTACTCCACTACATTGCTAGTAATAATGAATGGGACTTTAGCTGTTCATTATGAATTGCTTGTGGGCTATCTCTGAGCAAGAGTTTCACTTTTATTAAGCCCATTGGCAAGATACTGTGGAAAGTAATAATCTGTTGGTTGGATTATGATTGACATTCACAAATCAATTATGATTGGGGTTTTCTATGGAAATTGTGTTAGTTGAAACTGTTAGAGACAAAATACTCTGAGCACAGTTTTATATTGTACGCTGGTTTTGTTTCAGGGTTCCTTTAATAGCCCTTACATGGTTCCTTCCCTGGTTTGTCCCCGGTTCCTTATGTGGTTCTCCTTTGTGTCTACCCCCTGGATGATCTTCATTTGTCATTGTCACCCTTCATTCCATCCATCTTCATCCCTTATTTCCCTTTTCCAATTCCCTCATCTCATCACCCAGGCCCCTGCTTCGTTGAAGTAAACAATGAGAGCGAGAAACATCGAACCCACAGCGTTTGCCTTCAATTGTGAGAGACTGATGCACCCACTGTTACATCTTCATACTTTTTGCCAAGGTCTATAGAGGCTGTCCCATCCTGCCCCCTAGCTGAGACCATCCCTGCACCCACCTGTATCCCGTGTCCCGCCAGCTGGCTCAGCTTGGTGAAGGGGTGCAGGTTATTGAGGCTGAAGGTGTTGAGGCCGGCCTGCAGCGTCACCTCCATCACCACCCCCAGGTCGTCGTCCTGCATGCCGCCCATGGGGTACCCGAAGGGGCTGTACCCTGCCCCGCCCAACATGGAGCCCACACCGGCAAAGCCCCCGTAGCCCCCATAGCCAAACCCCTTGCCCATACCGTGACCGCCGTGCATGTCGTCCAGGGGTCTGTTCAAAGATTGTTTTAATTGTTAATTTCCAGGAGCATGTTAGATCTGAATTCAGGGTCTGTGGATGACTGTCAGTTTGTGGGTCTGTGTGGATGAATAACAAAATGCATCAACTCATTCAACAAAAGAATAATGAATCAGTGTTTTGTGCATTGAATGAAGTGTCCGGATCTGCAATAAGCATCCGGGGCCATGATAACAACAAAGTTTTGACGCAAGACGGTGCTGAAAACAACGCGCTTGAAAACAAGAGTGCGCTACAGTACATCTTCATTCCTCGCTTATCGGCCAGAACGGATCCAGCAGGACTCTACGCAGTAGATGATATAGCAGGAAACTCAGGACCTTGTAATGTCCGATACAGTAGAATACAATGCGCAACAATACAAAGGACAGTACAATACAAAGGACAATACGACACAAGACAAAATGACAATTCAACACAACACAATACAATAGGGTTACGTAATACCCTACCAGTTCAACTCAATGGAACACAGTGTATCCATCCACAAGCTTCACTCTTTGGCGAACCAAACGTGTCAAACACTCGATACAAAGACTCGTTACTTTTCGAAAAGTATCGTTTTTCGTTATGGCTCGCTCCCAAAAGGATCCATGCAAAAGTATCGAGCGTTTCCGAGTTTTGCTGAGTAGCTCGAACTGAACACATATATTTGGAATCGGAAATTAACTGAAACTGCCCTTGCCAAAGCAGCACAATTTACTTGGCGGGAATCAAAACAACGGAGAGAATGAAGTCGACGAGAAGGGCTTTAGACATACTTCATGCCAGGTCATGTTGAAAGAAATTTATATAGTTGGTGTTCTGTTTCATTTCATATATCCGTACAAAATTTTTTCATGTGACTCGTTCGGTAGAGTTGGTAAATGCACGTTTCGATGCAACGTACGAATATTTTCTCTCAAAAAGGATTCATATTTTCAAATTATGGAAAATATTGATACTTTTTGAAAGTGCGCGATCCTTTTCACAAAGTAGCAATACTTTCGCGAAAAGGATTTATCCTTTCTGAAACGGGATCGTTCCATTTGCAAATGAGCTTTGTCTTGCATCGATACTTTTCGAAAAATATCAAGTATTTGCATCGAGTGCTCGACTCGTTTCGTACGCCATGCCACTCACTTCTCGAGAATGGGCCCCAGGGGGCACTCCGCGGTGGAAGATGTGACAGAAGGGTCTGTGAACACGATGAGTGCGTTGGTGGTCATGAAGTTCGCAGGCTTCAGCACCTCTATCTGTGCCTTCAGCTTAGGCGTGTCACCCTTGCCCATACCGTAGCCTCCTCCATAGCCTCCTCCGTAGCCTCCTCCATAGCCTCCCCCATAGCCTCCTCCATAGCCTCCTCCATAGCTTCCTTCATAGCCTCCATAGCCTCCGTAGCCGCCAATGCCTCCGTAGCCTCCGTAGCCACCATAGCCTCCATAGCCTCCGTAGCCACCTGCCAACATCCCCAGTGCCCCGAATCCCCCGTATCCACGCTTTTTCTGGAAATGATCAACGAGAAATAGAACACGATTATAGTTGGCTAAAACTGAAAGCTACTGCCAGTTGCCCAGTAAAGGATCAGAATCAACAACAGAATCGCGCATAACAGTAGAACAGGGTAAAGTCGTGCAAAGAAACACAACGTTGACAACTTAAACCAGCTGTGCAAGACTTTGTTGAATAAGCCTGTTAGAAATCATGTCAAGACATTAAGCAATAATCCAATAGGCTAAAGAAAAATACTGGTGCTAAAAACATAAAAAATAGAACGAAGGCCAAAGTTTAATTACGAAAGGCACCCCCACCCCCCAAAAGCCCCCAAAACAACAACCAAACAACCAAACAAACAATGCAAATAAACAAAGAAAACAAAGAAAACAAAGAAACAAATATGCAACGGAGCGCACAAGAAAATAAAATATAATAGAAAACTGGAAACAATGCATAGAAACACAGGCTTTAAAGTGCAAGTGCACAGAGTTCAGAACAATTTTTCACGATGAATGTGGCACATTTTGACAATTGCTAACTCGGCTCAAACAAGAGAAACGCGCATGAACTAATATTCCTTAACGTGCAGACTCCATGTTTGTTCAAATAAGACGACAAAGAAGCAAAAAATTACGTTCATTGAAAATGGGACCCAGAGATGCACCGGCCCCATATGCCCTACCAACACAGGAGCATTGAAAGTGGAACCTTGGGGACATAAATAACAATCAGTGTTTTGGGATGAATGTATTCCTTATCACGTGATCGGGCACATTTACAAAATCTATGTGATAGGTTTTTGTTTAAATGTACAGGATATAGGGCCTACTGATGTGTACGTAAATGTGCGTGTGTGTGTGTAAGGCGCGCGCATGAATGTGTGTGTGCGTGTATCTGTACTATGTGTAGGCCTATATGTGTGTATGTATGCGTACTTGTGTATGTGTGTGCACGCGCGCGTTGCATACCTGTCTATGTACATACGTGTGCGTGCGCGCGTTCGTGCGTGCGAGTGAGCGTGCATGCGTGTTTGTATTGCTTTGTTAAAGTCTCTGTACACGTGAACATGTTTCACTCTTCCACACAGTGATTATGTAAGTCATACTATGACTGGCCTATGATTACTGTGTTGTCATGGGGAAAGAGTAAAAATGTTCACGTGTGTTGAGTCCTTATTAGGTAGTAGGTACTTTATAGTCACAGAGGCGTCTCTGTGAAATTCGGGTTGCTCCCACCTGTAGAGAGAGTCACAGCCAGAGGCGCGCCACCCAATGTTTTCTATTTTTGTGTGCATGCGATTTATGTGTGACTGATGAGGGGGAGGGGGGGGGGTAAATTTTGACCAAATGACAACTTTTTCGTTGCCACTGGGTTTAACGTATGATACGTGCATGGGCACACGGGACCTCGGTTTATCATCTCATCCGAAAGACTCCACGTTCAGATCGTAAGGCCTTGTGCAAAGTGTGAGGAAAAATCCCCTGTACCCAGGTTCGAACTCGGGTTTACGTGACACGAAGCGAACGCGCTAGCACTGTGCCACTGTACACCTACAGCTACACCTTCACTGACCATGCTGTCGCTGTCGTCCTCCCTGGACATGATGGTGACAGCCAGGCCCTACACTCTACACCTACACCTACACCTTCACTGACCATGCTGTCGCTGTCGTCCTCGGTGGACATGATGGTGACAGCCAGACCCTCCACTCTACACCTTCACCTACACCTTCACTGACCATGCTGTCGCTGTCGTCCTCGGTGGACATGATGGTGACAGCCAGACCCTCCACTCTACACCTACACCTACACCTTCACTGACCATGCTGTCGCTGTCGTCCTCGCTGGACATGATGGTGACAGCCAGACCCTCCACTCTACACCTACACCTTCACCTACACCTTCACTGACCATGCTGTCGCTGTCGTCCTCGCTGGACATGATGGTGACAGCCAGACCCTCCACTGTACACCTACACCTACACCTTCACTGACCATGCTGTCGCTGTCGTCCTCGGTGGACATGATGGTGACAGCCAGACCCTCCACTGTACACCTACACCTACACCTACACCTTCACTGACCATGCTGTCGCTGCCGTCCTCGGTGGACATGATGGTGACAGCCAGACCCTCCACTGTACACCTACACCTACACCTTCACTGACCATGCTGTCGCTGTCGTCCTCGGTGGACATGATGGTGACAGCCAGACCCTCCACTGTACACCTACACCTACACCTACACCTTCACTGACCATGCTGTCGCTGCCGTCCTCGGTGGACATGATGGTGACAGCCAGACCCTCCACTGTACACCTACACCTACACCTACACCTACACCTTCACTGACCATGCTGTCGCTGTCGTCCTCGCTGGACATGATGGTGACAGCCAGACCCTCCACTCTACACCTACACCTTCACCTACACCTTCACTGACCATGCTGTCGCTGTCGTCCTCGCTGGACATGATGGTGACAGCCAGACCCTCCACTGTACACCTACACCTACACCTTCACTGACCATGCTGTCGCTGTCGTCCTCGGTGGACATGATGGTGACAGCCAGACCCTCCACTGTACACCTACACCTACACCTTCACTGACCATGCTGTCGCTGCCGTCCTCGCTGGACATGATGGTTACAGCCAGACCCTCCACTGTACACCTACACCTACACCTACACCTACACCTTCACTGACCATGCTGTCGCTGTCGTCCTCGCTGGACATGATGGTGACAGCCAGACCCTCCACTCTACACCTACACCTACACCTTCACTGACCATGCTGTCGCTGTCGTCCTCGGTGGACATGATGGTGACAGCCAGACCCTCCACTGTACACCTACACCTACACCTACACCTTCACTGACCATGCTGTCGCTGCCGTCCTCGGTGGACATGATGGTGACAGCCAGACCCTCCACTCTACACCTACACCTACACCTTCACTGACCATGCTGTCGCTGCCGTCCTCGGTGGACATGATGGTGACAGCCAGACCCTCCACTCTACACCTACACCTACACCTTCACTGACCATGCTGTCGCTGTCGTCCTCGCTGGACATGATGGTGACAGCCAGGCCCTACACTCTACACCTACACCTACACCTTCACTGACCATGCTGTCGCTGCCGTCCTCGGTGGACATGATGGTGACAGCCAGACCCTCCACTCTACACCTACACCTACACCTTCACTGACCATGCTGTCGCTGCCGTCCTCGGTGGACATGATGGTGACAGCCAGACCCTCCACTCTACACCTACACCTACACCTTCACTGACCATGCTGTCGCTGTCGTCCTCGCTGGACATGATGGTGACAGCCAGGCCCTACACTCTACACCTACACCTACAACTTCACTGACCATGCTGTCGCTGTCGTCCTCGCTGGACATGATGGTGACAGCCAGACCCTCCACTCTACACCTACACCTTCACCTACACCTTCACTGACCATGCTGTCGCTGTCGTCCTCCCTGGACATGATGGTGACAGCCAGGCCCTCCACCAGCGAGTCATCAACCGCACTGAACAGCCGCTCCACCCCGTTCAGGACCACTGGCACTGAGAGAGACCACAGGACATCGTCATTAGAGTTATCATCATCATCATCACAATAACATAGCAGCATCGGCTTCATCACCATCATCGTCGTCATCATCATCAACATCACCATCCAAGCTATCAGTTTGGGTTATATCAGGCAGCAGGACACTCCTTGATCTTATCCACTTTTCACCGGCGTGTTTTCATTTTTTCAACATGTGCAGAGCGCATGGATCAGACTTGCTTTAAAGGTGGACCCTGACGGATGAGGTTTTTGTAAGAAACACGTCGAGATCACCAGAAAGACAGCCTTTTCAAGGATCGGAACACTCACTTTGCTCTGGTTTCCTAGAAATTAAACCGTCAAAACGGCGATTCCTCCTTGGCGGAGATGCCGGAGAGAGTAGCCATTTTGGATGGTGTGGGTGGAGGTCACTCATTGTGGTTGAAGCGTTTTCTTTTTTTGTAGTGCAGTAAAAAAAAAAGGAGGTATTTCCTTTGTTGTGAGCGAAACCCCTTTAGAAAAACTGTATTAAAACATTTTTAAAGGAAAAAAAAAGGCTTGTATTGCGAAAATGTCGTGCAAACGATTTGGCGGCCATTAGAAAAGAGACGTCTTTGGGTGAAATAATTTGACTTCCAGCACCTCTGCCAAGGAGGAATCGCCGATTTGACGTTTTGATTTCTAGGAAACCAGAGCAAAGTGAGTGTTTCAATCTCCGTAAAGGGTGTTTTCCTGGTGATCTCGACGTGTTTCTTACAAAAACCTCATCCGTCAGGGCGCCCCTTTAAGTCCCCATCCAAATGACCCGCCATTCAGTTTATGTTTCCACATTCATAGATCTGGAAAGAAAGGACGAGGGTGAGATTCAAACCCCAATGGTGATGATGAGATTATCGTCCATAAATAATCATCACTCACACATTAAATTGGCTGGCGAACGCCTTACCCATGCTGCCACCGTCCTTCTCATGTGTAAGCCAACGTTTACATAGTTTTGTCATTTCGACCTCTTCGCCCTTTTCAGTTGTAATAATGGTCAAAACTGACCTTGACAACTATATTAGAAGAAGAAGAAGAAGAAGAAGAAGAAGAAGAAGAAGAAGAAGAAGAAGAAGAAGAAGAGAGAGAGAGAGAGAGAGAGAGAGAGAGAGAGAGAGAGAGAGAGAGAGAGAGAGAGAGAGAGAGAGAGAGAGAGAGAGAGAGAGAGAGAGAGAGAGAGACGATTGTTTTATGAAAGGTAACAAGCAGACAGACAGAGAGTCAGAGAGAGAGACACAGACAGACAGACAAACAAACAGACAGACAAAGATAGACAGCCATAGACAGTCTAACACAGAGAGAGAGAGAGACAGATCGAGAGAGAGACAGATGGAGAGAGAGAGAGAGAGAGAGAGAGAGAGAGAGAGAGAGAGAGAGAGAGAGAGAGAGAGAGAGAGAGAGAGAGAGAGAGAGAGAGAGAGAGAGAGAGAGAGAGAGAGAGAGAGAGAGAGAGAGAGAGAGAGAGAGAGAGAGAGAGAGAGAGAGAGAAACCGGCAGAGACACGGACAGAGAAAAAGACACACAGAGAAATCCACAAAGCATAAACCTTACTTTTACATTATTATCTTTTAAAACATAACCTTCTTGAAAAGGGGAAAAAACCCAAAGCGGAAGTAAGCTAAATCTATCAACCTATTAATAGGCCAAACCACACACGGATCCTCACCAACTTCTTCAGCCATCATTGCTGAATGGCCGCCACCGTGACCGTGACCGTACAGACCCGCGCCAAATCCCATCACGCCCAGCGAGTAAGGCATGATGGGTACAGCGGAAGCGGAAGTGAGCAGTGCCGCCATAGATATCAGCATATGGATGACCCCCTGTCGTGCCATGGTGCCCTAGTAGCTGTTTGGGTAGACAAACAAATAAAGAGACATGCAAGTGAATAGATGCATTCATAAAGAGGATAGAGGTAAAATATAGATAGATAGATAGCGCTTCATTATTTTGTTTAGTCATCCGTCACAATTTCGTCTTTGTACTTGTTTCTTTGAGATAGGGCTTTATATAAGTGATTTTGTTGCCCTGTCTATTGATTTGTGTTCGTGACTTTTGAAAATAAAAATGCTAATTAAACCAGATAGATAGATAGATAGATAGATAGATAGATAGATAGATAGATAGATAGATAGATAGATAGATAGATAGATATACATATAGAGAGAGACTATTATATATAGAGAGAAAGATAGAAGTCTTATCACTACTACTGTTTTTATTCAAGTGTAACGCGTATTGTTGGCATTTGGAAGCTTTGCACCGAGGAAGAGCATTTCATTACAGCTCGAAATATTTTCATTTTAATAAATGTTTTAATTGTTATTTTCAGCTGTTTGTTCTTTATTTTGTCCTGCCAGACACGTCACAGATAGATATAGGGTATACATAGCCAAATGAATACAGAAAAGGATAGAACAAAATAGACCCCCCTCCCCTCGGAAAAAAGATTCCGCAAAAATAGATTAGGCCTATATAAACTAGTCCATTTTATACTGAATATTGGTTTGCATTTGCAATTATAATACCTATCTGTATTGTTAAAAAATCGGGACTTTACTGGAGTTGCACTGCTTCCGGGCATTGCCTCCAGTATTGTTCCTACCATCTTTGTATTTACAAATGTCCCATATGTGTCTGTTCCAGACCGAGAGGACGTAAAACACCATTTTTCATTCACTGAATATTGGTACTTTCCACCAGATACAGAGCTGAAGCCAGCGCCTTGCTCTCTGCAGCGCAGGAACTCAACCAGCGAGAAAACATCCCGGAAAACACAGTCTTCCTAACAGACTGTTGTGCCGTCCTCCAAAGCCTCCAGTCAAGAGAGAGAGACCAGATCCTGCACGACATCAGAAAGGAGCTGCAAGAACTAAGCAACAAGTCCACTTTGATCCTGCAGTGGATCCCTTCTCATTGTGGTGTGGGTGGCATCGAACAAGCAGACAGGCTCTCCAAAATGGGCAGCACATTGGAACAATCTCCACACCTCGTATCCTTCGGAGAGGCAAAAACAATATTTGGGGGCCACCTCAGAGCGGAATGGAGGGAACGTCTGCACTTGGACACTGGAGAGGATAGCATCCACCAGCTGAATCGTGCCCAGCAAGTCGTCATCTTCAGACATAGAACCGGGCATTGCCAACTCCTTTCACACGGACCAGTGCCCGTGTGGTACGGGTCCACAGACACCAGCCCATGTACTGCAGGGCTGCCCTCTCTTCACCACTCTGAGATGCAAAGTTTGGCTCAGTCCTGGGACGCTTCAAGACACTTTGCTGACACAAGATGTAACTGCTTCTGCCTAAGGAACTGTCGCACCAATTAACCTGAATTTGTATTGGCGATCGAGTGTAGTAACAGTGATGTCTTTCATAACATTTTAAATCTCTATGACGTCATCATTGGTATCTGAGAGGCCAGAGGGTAAATTGCGCTTAGGATGTCGTTTTCGCGCAAATGACATGAGTGGGCGGAAACTTTGAGGCGCAGTTTTATTCAGTAGTCATGTCTGAACACTGCTATGACATTAAATCATATCGGCACGGTGTGCAAGTGCATCACATTTTAACATTTTACTCAAATTTCACGTACCGTCTCAAACTGTCTCCTATCGGCGCGTTTTTAATGCTGTGCAGGATAATGTTGCATCGAATAAGCGTTCGGACATTGGGCTCCAGTATCATTTCATTACAAAGTTTTAAAATGATACATTGATAGTTTAAGCACTAAAAACGGAGTCTGAAAAGGTTGCGTTTCATTTGCGTTTCTTTTGCCGTAGAGTTTTAATGTAACAGGGTTCATGCATTTTTATTTTTTCCGTTTTTACCTTTCTTACTGCAGATTGAGCACATAAGCCTAATTCGTTTTCTATATTTAAAATTAATTTTCATCCTTTTACACAATTAAAAATATGCATTTGCTAATAGTAGAATATAAAGGTGTGGCTGAAAAAACGCAATGAACCAAGACGTTGAGGGGGGTGTTGATCTGCATCTTAACCAAAAATGTATATGCCCTTTTACTACGAACTGAAAACCTTGCTTAGGCATGCAAACTCAAATAGCACAACATATGTGTATATGCTTTGCGCACGCCAGCAGAAGCACTTCTGAACACAGCTATTGTGAGACACGAATGGAGGAAGTGAGAATCAAGACTGGAACATGTGGAAGGATGCCACAAAGTAGACTACGTATTGTATTAAATGCACTGTTTGCTCTGCAAAAATTAACTGATTGTGTGACGATAGCAAGAATTGCGAAATGTAGGACTAAAAGCTTGTAAAGCAGACAAGTCTTGGGAGGGGGAGGGGGTATTAGTTTCTTTTTTTAAATCAACATTATAAGGGCTTATAAAGAGTGTATTTCTTCAAAATGTTTAAAACTTTTAAACACTTTAAATTCTGTATGGTCGTGAGTTGCCAGAGAAGACAACTGCATAAAAAACAACAACATTGGCATAGAATTAAAGTTTGCCAATTGTGGG
>CM065681.1:92495852-92573352 GCA_017654935.2 Phymorhynchus buccinoides
CTGTTATAAACATCAAATACCGCCATGGGTGGTATGGTCAATGGTGTGTTAATCTGTTTTTCTTTGCAAAATTCCTTTAGTTCCTTTAAGTCATTTTGTGTCGATTTGTCATTTAGAATAATTTTGTTTGCTACATTGACAAAGTGTTCGTTAAGTTCATCAGTGGATATGTTTTTGGAAGTGGATTGTTTCTGAGAAACGTGTTTGTTTGTGATACAGTTGATTGCCTTCCATAAAGATTTCGAATCATTTTTAGAGCCTGCTAAATCTTGAAAATATTTCTTCCTGGAGTTGCGTAACAAGGTAGTAACTTTATTTCGCTGTGCATGAAATTCATCTTGATTTTTAGAGTCGCAGAGCAAATCTCTGTTGTTCATTTCGTTATCAATATCTTTTGTTATCCAGGGTGGTTTAGGTTTGTGTTTAACTCGTTTACATTTAATTGGTGCGTGTTTATTGTAAATATCTATGAATGTGTTATACCAAAAATCCACAGCTTGATCTGGGTCAGTGTATTGATAGACATGTGAAAGCTGGGACTGTGCCAGATCAAAGAGAAATGAATCTTCGTTGAATTTTGAAAAACATCTGTAATGAATTGTTTTATGTCCAGCTTTTGGGATTTTTGAACTTTTCTTGTTCCAAGTTATGCAGATTGGTTTGTGATCGCTACAGCCAGACAACGGTGAGCAAAGCTCAATAATGTTTTGCTTTTCGGTTGTGTATATGTGGTCAATTAGCGTCTCAGATGTTGGTGTAATTCTAGTCGGTATATTAATGAGTTGTGTTAACTGAAAACTGTCGTATAATTGTGTCCATTGCACTTGAGGTTTCATTAAGTCTATATTGAAGTCACCAAATATTATTGTTTCTTTTGATTCTAGGATTACATGATCCATCATGGAGTTAAAAATGTCTTTCCAGTCAACGCGTTCTGAAGGATGTCAGAGAGAGAGAGAGAGAGAGAGAGAGAGAGAGAGAGAGAGAGAGAGAGAGAGAGAGAGAGAGAGAGAGAGTCAGACAGAGAAACAGACAGACATAGACAGAGATATTAACAAAACCAAATCTTCTTTACCTGATACTAGAAGCAACAAAGGTCTTCATGCTATTTTTTATTTTATTTTTTTGCTTCCATTGCAGACAGACAGACACACATGTATGCAAACATAGACAGAGAGCTTTTCTGAAACTTCAAACAAACACTTTTTCTAAAGACTTTCCAGGACTCAAGATTTCAAGGGATGACTATACTATGATGAATTCAGCCTGACTGTCTTATATGCAATGCATTCCATTTTCATAGAGATGTATGGTTGTACCAGTCTGTTAGAAATGTTTGTACGAATGGTGAGTGAAAAGAGCATTGTGTTGCTTTGCAAGATTACGCGCTATATAAGCATTATTAATTATTTATATGATTCCAGTGATTCTTCTTCTTCTTCTGCAGTGATTCCGATTGTCTATAGCCATTAGTTCTTCTTCTTCTTCTTCTTCTCTTCAAAGCCTGCGGTCATAACGTTGACCATTCTGGCTCCTTTGGGGGAAAAAATACTGAAACATGGGATCCCGAACTTCAGACCCGTTCTTAATAAGAACATGGCTGCATGCATGACTTAGGGTGTTTGGGGGGTTAATTGACCCAGCCAGCTGGCACCCGAACTTTGCAGAATTGTTCCTGTACACAAGGATGAGGCCCGTGATGTCAGTTCACCCAAACAGGAAGCCATATGAACGCACTCTCAGCGGCAAGTGAAATAGTGAGGTGGAGTTTTGATGAATATGTGTTTCAGTCATCACAGTCCAAATGACTAAACTGGTTATCATGAGAACTGGCAGAACTGTCTCCCATGTTCTCACAATATTATTCATGGGTGAAAGTAAAAACTTTCTCTCAATCCTGAAATAAACGACACATTTTAATGTTCTCTGAATCTTCCCAATCCTGAAGTGGTGACCACATTAAAAACAATTTCCAATATGTGTGTGTGTGTGTGTGTGTGTGTGTGTGTGTGTGTGTGTGTGTGTGTGTGTGTGTGTGTGTGTGTGTGTGTGTGTGTGTGTGTGTGTGTGTGTGTGTGTGTGTGTGTGTGTGTGACAGCGTGTATACCGGAATGATGGATGGTGTTAGAATTGCATATCCATCACCTTGTTTTAATCTGCCATTAACCCTTTCACAGTGATTTAACACCTATGTCACTAAAAGGCATCAAATTGGGATCTATTATCCAAAGACCCTATTGTCTTAGTTTTGGGAAGAAAGTAATACTTTCTACGTTTTGCTCTTTGTTGTTGAAATGGGTGTACGTTTGTACTTTGTCATCTTGTTTTCACATTATTATTAATATTTTTAAAGACCCCCCACGTCACGTGTCACATTCCCTCTTATGCTAGGAAGATTTCTTACCAGCTATAAGATAGAAAAGACGTGACAATCGTGATTTTGACACGTGGCGTGCTGGGTCTTTAAACCAAGCTTGACCAGTCGCGAGGGAGACTGAGCGGCGGCCATGACAGTACACGTGACCCGCGGCGTCACTTCCTGGTGTGGTTGACATGACAACAAGGTACTGTAGAGGGATGCGAGCTTGTGTCTGTCCAGCGAGATGACCAATGAGTCCAATCTCCTTGGCCCTGAAGGCACACCACTGCATGTCACGTTGCTTGTACGTCACCACTCTTTCCAAAATCTGCGTGTCCCGAAAGAAAACGTGACAGCATAGGCTTAGTGGCAGTTGTTTTTTTCTCGTTGAAAATTTTAAAAAAGAATTAAAAGAAAAGAAAAGTTAAGAGAATGTAATAGAATTGGATCAAAACCTTGTAGACAGTTTGTTCTTGTTTTAAAATTCTTGGTGTTATATCTTTGTTTTGGTGTGTGTGTGTGTGTGTGTGTGTGTGTGTGTGTGTGTGTGTGTGTGTGTGTGTGTGTGTGTGTGTGTGTGTGTGTGTGTTTTAGAGTGTCAGGTCAGGAGCATGACCTCTTTCAGAAAACCCCCCCCATTGCGAATTCAGTCAACAAATCTGGATTTATTTTAATCTTTAGCATGATATCCATCGTTAAGAATTTCCTTTTTGTACAAGTTGTCATGCCATAGTCCTTTACAAATGTGGCTAAATAAAATGAAATATCTGGATTTACTTTAATAAAGGTGATGTTTTTCCCCTGACATGTTTACAATCCCTGTGACAGACAGAAGTAAGCTTACATCCACCTTCATAATGTTATAATAGCATGATATGACAGCTTTGATGTCAAATTATAAGGAGTCGAGAAACAGCAAAGGTACGATTTAACTCCTGGTACGTACAATTTCCAAGCCTTTACCCTAATTTGGAAAATGCGAGTTCATGTTAAATTAAAATGCTTGATTTTAAAAGATAAAGGACGAAATCTCAAAGTGTTTCAACAAAGTTTTGTTTATAATATAGAAAAGATTTTACTCAAACTTTTATTTTTGTCATCTTTTAATAAACCTAATGTGACCTTTAAAAAAACATTTCTTTAACTTGGAACACGCACGCACAATACACACACACACGTGCGCGTACACACACAAACATACACACAGAAGTCCTCGTTGCAATCGCAAAGTAAGCCTGTTCATACAGAATTAGAAGCCTTCATCTGTTGCCAGACACTTCCAGTAGGCTAAGAGTTCACTCTTTTATTTTCCAAACACTGCAAACAATGAATCCTGACCTCCTTAGTTCTCCACCACCACCACCCTTTAGTCTTATTTCTGACAATAAAAGATGCTATTTATTTTCTTAATTGTGATTAGGTCAGGGGAGGAGGGTAGAATGTGGCCGGATGTTGTAAGAGAGAAAGAGAGAGGGGAGGGGAGAGAAAGAGAGAGGGGGAAGAGAGAGAGAGAGATACTTGTACACAGAAAAGGGGGGTGGGGTGGATACGGGGATGAAGGGTGTAAGCTGTAAGGTCAAAATGCACTATGTAGGTCGAAATGCCCAAGGGGGGGTGGCAAGGCTTTGGTTGTTGACGAAAGGGAATCAATTCATCATTCGGCTTGTTCTCTTCTTCCTTCATCCACCCCCTTTGCCCCCCCCCCCCCCCCCCCCCCCCCTGTCGTTTCTTCCTGTTAAGTTGGGTTTTTTTCTTCTTTAAATTCAAACTTTGCCCAAAGATGGTCACTGTAATCACGAACCGTTTGACGCAGAAACACCCTGCCCTCTTTTTGTTGACCGATCATGATTGACAGTTTGTTTTCAAAATGGCGACTCGATCTTAAGGGGATTGGCCAATCAAAAGGTCTTTAATGGCCTTTGAAGGCTCCGCGGGAAGACCGAGTTTTCATAAACGTTGTCCTCAACAGCTTATGCTAATAGGACGCGAATCTCATCATCACCTTTGAAGGCTACCGTTGAACGATATACATAATGTGGTCATCGATGAGGAATAAGTCTGCACGGTCTATTTTGCTTTGGGATTTTCAATATAGGATGGTCAACTGAGTTAATAGGGTCACCGTCGAAGCATGCAACTTTTGGTACATTGAATAGGTTTCTGTGATGTTTAGCTTGAAAAAATTCATAGGTTTGATAATGATAATAATAATCATCATAATAATAATAATAATAAGAAGAAATAAAGCTTAAATATAGCGCTCTTGGATGGAAACTTCATCCTCAGAGCGCTTTAGGAATATTTTGAGAATAAAAGAAAAAGTGAAGTAGAAGAAAACATTATTACAAAACATAACGATAATAATTTAGCAACAATTTAAAGTAAAAATAAAAAAGCTACAATTTATGTTTAAAGTAAAAATCGAAAAGCTCACGCCGGCCCTCCATAACACCCCCCACCCCCCTTTTCTGAGCATCCAATAAATCGTTTCATACATTTGATGTTCCTTTGATCAATATGGTTTCTTAAATCTGTGTGCGCGTGCTTGTGTGTGAATGCTTGCGTGCATATGCACACGTGTGTGAACATGTGTGGATGCGTGCATGAGTATGTGTGTGTTTGTGGATGCGTGCAGGAGGGTATGTGTGTATATACGCGCAAGAGGTAGGGTGAAGTTTCTCCCATGTTTTCGTCTTGACCCTTTAAAATTAGAAACGGAGTGAAAATACCACTAAAAACTATAAACAGGGTGTGAGCGTACCACTTAAGTGAGGAAGAAATCAGAAACCCTGAATGTTCAAATGGGAAACAACGTTAATTGTTTAACAAAAGAGAGAGAGAAAGAGTGTGTGTGTGTGTGTGTGTGTGTGTGTGGTAATAAGTCCTATAATGTCGGTGTAGACTGATTGTCATACAGACCAAGACAAAGACATATTGGCCACTGCAACTAGGGTTATTAACGCCCTTGACAGCGAGAGTTAATCCCTTGTTGGTCAGTATCCAAAAGGGAATTCACTCTTGCAAAAGACAGACATTTAGTGGCCTCAAATGGGGTTATTGGCGAGAGTTACTCCCTTGTTTGGTCAGTACTGATACATCTACATTCTTGCAAAAGGTGGTCGTTGCAGTGGCCAATAGACAGCAGACAGACAAAACAAGAGAGACAGACAGATAGGTTGGCAGACAGGCACTGCCACAGAAAGACAGACAACCCTGTAGGTGGGTAGGGAAAAGAGCAACAGACAGACAGATAGGTTGGCAGACAGGCACTGCCACAGAAAGACAGACAACCCTGTAGGTGGGTAGGGAAAAGAGCAACAGACAGACAGATAGGTTGGCAGACAGGCACTGCCACAGAAAGACAGACAACCCTGTAGGTGGGTAGGGAAAAGAGCAACAGAGACAGATATTGGCAGATTACTCCCAGAAAGACACAACGTGTAGGTGGGTAGGGAAAAGAGCAACAGACAGACAGATAGGTTGGCAGACAGGCACTGCCACAGAAAGACAGACAATCATGTAGGTGGGTAGGGAAAAGAGCAACAGACAGACAGATAGGTTGGCAGACAGACTGCCACAGAAAGACAGACAACCCTGTAGGTGGGTAGGGAAAAGAGCAACAGACAGACAGATAGGTTGGCAGACAGGCACTGCCACAGAAAGACAGACAATATGTAGGTGGGTAGGGAAAAGAGCAACAGACAGACAGATAGGTTGGCAGACAGGCACTGCACAGATCGCAGACAACCCTCAGGGATTGCAACAGACAGACAGATATGCAGTGTAGCACAGAAAGACAGACAATCTTTAGAGCTAGGGAAAAGAGCAACAGACAGACAGATAGGTTGGCAGACAGGCACTGCCACAGAAAGACAGACAACCTGTAGGTGGGTAGGGAAAAGAGCAACAGACAGACAGATAGGTTGGCAGACAGGCACTGCCACAGAAAGACAGACAATCATGTAGGTGGGTAGGGAAAAGAGCAACAGACAGACAGATAGGTTGGCAGACAGGCACTGCCACAGAAAGACAGACAAATGTAGGTGGGTAGGGAAAAGAGCAACAGACAGACAGATAGGTTGGCAGACAGGCACTGCCACAGAAAGACAGACAACCCTGTAGGTGGGTAGGCAAAGAGAACAGACAGACAGATAGGTTGGCAGACAGGCACTGCCACAGAAAGCAGACAATGTACGTGGGTAGGGAACAGGACAGGTTTTTGAGGACAGGCACTGCCACAGAAAGACAGACAGGGTAGGTGGGTAGGGAAAAGAGCAACAGACAGACAGATAGGTTGGCAGACAGGCACTGCCACAGAAAGACAGACAAAGGTGGGTAGAGAGCCAGACCAATAGTTGGCAGACAGGCTTGCCACAGACCTAGGTGGGTAGGGAAAAGAGCAACAGACTGGAGAGACAGGCACTGCCAGAGGGTCAGAAACAGACAGACAGTAAGACAGTGCGAGCTGGCAACCCTGTAGGTGGGTAGGGAAAAGATTGTCGCAGAGGTAAGATGGCACTGCACAGCTTTAAACACCCTGGGTACGGTAATCACGAGTGGTTGGCAGACTTAGTTAACACAACCCTGTAGGTGGGTAGGGAAAACATGTGAAATAGGTTGAGACAGCTACCAAAACCATTGGCTGTTTATGTTAATTTACATGTACCGTACCAGGTAACTACCCGTATTAACTGTTTAAAACGCACTCACGATCACCGTACTTGATCGTGTGGTGGGCAAACAGCTGAGGAAGAATAAGAATATGGACAAACATTTTGGGAAAAGAGCAACAGACAGACAGATAGGTTGGCATGCCTCGTGCCTCCATAGGTGGGTAGGGAAAAGAGCTGGACAACCCAAACCCCACTCCACAAGAAATATCATCTCCCGTATGGGGATACAGGGGTGGTACACTGTGTGTGTCTTTCGATGCGATTGTGATACAGTTCTCCCACCTTCTGGAAGTTCTGTGCTTATAACTTCCTCTAATCTGTCACTCTCCGTACTACTGTTTAAGCCTTTTCCCGTTGTTTTGTGTGGGCAATCAGCTGACTATTTTTCTGAAAGTTATGCGGCCCCATTCTCCTGCCTTTCTTGGGGATACAAAAAAAAATCTTCGAAATAGTTTTCTCCTTTGAGCTCCTCCGAAATCGGAATGAGTCAAAGGTATGTCTGCAGCTGGAAGACCAGTGAAAACTGAAAAAAATCATCCATACATACCTTTCCTCCATTATGGCCTATGACCTGGGAATGTGGAAGGAGGACTAATATTAAAACTGACTCAGAGAGACAGACAGAACCAAAGAATGAAAGAGAGAAAGAGAGAGGGGAACAGACAGACAGATAGAGAAACAGGGGGAGCCAGAGGAAGATAATTTGGCCCATAACACTATAAGACTGAGACAGACAGAAATACATGCATAGTCACATGCACACACACACGCACACACACACACAAACTCACGCACGTACGCACACACACACACAAAATGTGCATGCACACACACAAACTCGCATACAAGCACACACACAACCTTCGTACTATAGCACACCAACAAGCCAGGACTTCTTTCCCCAAACGTTTCGGCGTCTGTCTTTGCCCAGGGTCTTTTATTAACGAACAAACTTGCCAATGAAAATTGTAATACAGTGGAACCTCCCTTATAAGACCTTCAAAAATCATCCAAAATGAGGTCTTATAGGGAGGGGTCTTATAAGGGAGGTAATTTTAATACTTACAAAGAAGGGCAATGTCTCAGAGAAGTAGGTCTTATGTGGGAGGGAGTCTTATAATGGGAGGTCTTATAAGGGAGGTTCCACTGTATAGAAGTTCATGATTTCAACAACTAACATTTTCAGTGCAATCCTCCTCCTCCTGATTGTAATCACACTCTCAAGTCTCAGAAGAATCCAAAAGGCGCCCAATGTACAACTGTTCGTTCTTTCAGTTGTTTATGTTTCAAATGTACATAAAATTAAGCAATAATTTTCATTTAACATCTTATTCAATTCGTTTTTGTATGTTCTGTTTCAGCATGCTATAAAACAATCATATGCAACTGTCTGCATAAAACGACACAATGCATCTTTGACTTTTTCAATTTCACCGAAACTTCAATATGTACTGACCAAAAAACAAAACTAACGAGAATAAAAAGTCAATAAAGGATAAAAAACAGAAGACCCCCCATGTATACACAAATGAAGAACATTAAACATCCTAATTGAAAGCCACTTAATTAAACAAAACATTATTAATGACAATAAGATCAACAGTCTAAAACCTTTATGCTAAGAGCGTAAATCTCATATTGTTATCTTTAATAACGAATATACAATCATCACTTTACAAACACTCAAAAACACACACAAATGACTAAGTCGAATTTTACTTGTCTCCCTTGACAGAATTTCACACTGTGTTAGGTGTTCTTCTTGATTTATAATCATACTTGTATTGATGTTGACCCTTTCTTGTACATTCTTATCCCCCTCCCTCTCTCTCACACACACACACACACACACACACACACACACACACACACACACACACACACACACACACACACACACACATTTTTTGCCCCACATACATGAGGGCTGGATGAAAAAAAGCTTTGTCAGCTTATTCTTTAACCCTCAATAAAGATGATTTTGATTTGACTTGACTTGACATTTCAAAGTAACACCTTCAATCACTGTTTCTCCAGTGTGGACGACGATGACGATGCCGATGCCTGCGCGTTGACCGGCGCTTTGTCCAGATACAGTCCCCTGAAGTCCTCTATGAGCTGGCTGTAGTCAAACTGGTCAGGCCGCTGGTTGAAGGTCCGTACACAGTCAAAACGGGGCGAGTTTTGGCCGTAGTAGATGGTCATCATCTGGACCAGCATCACCGCATCCTCTCGTTTCTAGCAAAACGCAAACAGTTATGAGATTAAAGAGGTGCCTGAAGCACGAGGAAGGTCTTTTGTGTTTTTTTCACACACATGTACCAGGGCTCCCAGGGACCCAAATTTGGGGGTCTATGAAGTACTAAAATTCTAAAGGACCCTCTAAAAGAATGTGCAGGGGTCCCAGGGATGCACTACAAAAAATCTTTTTAGCATTCGCAATGCCACTGGGACACTCTATCCCGCTTCTAGGACCCTCTATACTGTAAGTGAAGGAGTCCCTAGAACCCCTTGTTTTGACGATTGGGAGCTCTGTGTACCCTAATATGATTGGATATAGGTATGCACACATATACACATATTGCAAACACGCGCGTGTGTGAGGGAGAGGGGAGAATAAGGGTCTGTTGCTTAACAAACTAATCATGCAAAATGTTGTAATAATTGCACTGGTTACATGAGCAAGCGCGAGGCGAGTACCATTTTTTATAATTAAATCTTGACCGAACTTGAGCCGAATAAAAATAATTCAGGTTTTCATACAGTGTGCAGATAATTGCTCATTGTTCATATTTTAATGGACAAACAGACACGGATCTATTATGGACAAGGACATAGCTTTGCAGAGCCTCAAAGTTACCCCTTGTTTTTAACATGGCCAGACATGTGGTAGTTGAAGCTCTTTATCGGCTCTTCTCCCGACACACACACACATGATGAATTTGGTCAACTACTATCTTGGTTTCATGGGTGAAAATTACTTGGTCTCATCCTCCATCCACAATTTACTACTTCTTTTCTTTGCCACAAACTAGCCCGTTTATTTCCGTTGCTCTCCTTCATAACCACGTTCTTTTAAAGCGGCAACTATTGTAATTCTCGTTATTTGAACTTTTCTGATACTTGACTCAAAAAAAAAACCCCACAAACAAACACACACAATCATTATATGTCATTTGAGTTTGGTGGGCTATTGATCTATCTCTACTAGATCTATACAGAAAACTGAAACAGACCGCAACGTCACTGGAACATACAACAAACAACTACACGACAAGTGTAAAGTGACGTTATTTTATTCACAAGAGTAGTTTTGTTTTGTCTCTTGTGAATAAAATTAGTAGTTTTGTTTTGTCTCTTGTGAATAAAACAACGTCACTTTACACTTGTCATGTAGTTGTTTGTTGTATCTACTATACAGAACAATATCCAGGCTTTGAAAATAATCAAGTGTGACTCTGAGCATTGAGATCAAACTTAAGATCAAAGTTATAAAACCTTCATAAGGCTATGGTTGGATGAACAACATGCACACGCTCATTCTCAGCGCTTCTCACACACAGAATCTTACCAGAACTTTGTCATCGTATTGCCCTGACATCAGAACAATGCCTGCAAAAACAAAAGCACAAAAATCAACTCTCAGATTTAGGACCTCCAGAGGCAAAAAAATGCATATCGTCTGTGCAGTAAACATGCCTCTTCTATGCATAATACTTGTGAATTATGGCACAAAAACACACAAAGCTGCACAATGATGCATGTTATCTGTGCAGTAACCATGCCTCTTCTATGCATAATACTTGTGAATTATGGCACACAAACACACAAAGCTACACAATGATGCATGTCATCTGTGCAGTAACCATGCCTCTTCTATGCATAATACTTGTGAATTATGGCACACAAACACACAAAGCTACACAATGATGAACCATATTTGTTCTGACTACAGGGCGATATTTTTCCCCCCAGACTGAGACTCCTGCACCTTGTAATGTGAGTAACAATGTGGTAAGAAAGTACAATAACAACATTTTGGGTAAAATTTTCGGGGTGCAACTTATAATAAGAATAAAGAAATCCTTCTATAGCGCAACACCTCACATACAAAATGAGCTCTATGCGCTTTACAACAGAAATGATGAATGAGAAGATAAAATAACACTTGAATACTTTTTAAAATGCCGAAAAATACATGCAAAAACACACCAAACTATCAAGAAATAAAAGTTTACTAGCATTAAAATCTCACACACACACACACACACACTCACTTGCATGAGAATACCCCACCGATTAATCAAACTCAGGAAAGATTTTGTGGAACAGAATTGTAGTCCTTATAATCCGAAAATTTCGGTAAAAGAATGAAGATGTTTTCCAATAAAAAGCAAACATATTTTCCTTCTAATAACGACTTTGCTGAGGTGGCTTATGAATCCAAAGGCGTACAATGACAGCAGTGAATGAATGACCAAAAACCTGCGACTTACACAAGGGATTCACTCTCAAAATGAAATAAAATCTATTAAAAACTTGAGATAGCATTATTCCCAATGGCTTTGTGGGGCGTGTGAATATTTAACTTTAAACGGTTTAAGTTGCTAACTGCTGAAACTGTGCAATTCCGTATTTCTAGAATCGATTAAGCCTAACTCTACTTCCTTATACTTTTATACCGCGCCTTTAATATAGTATTTAATATAGTAATCATAGTATTAAAAACAACATCAGAAATAAGGCTGACAAAAGCATTTAAGGCAAAGAAACAAACAAAAGCAATGAAACAGATGCATGAACAAAGTTGAAATGTAGGTTAAAAAGTAAGGCTCTAACCTTTGGAGTCCATGAACTCAGTGTAGTGTACCAGCGTCAGACAGGCAGGGGCATTCTCCTTCAGCATCTATGAAATATGAATCAAACATCAAGAGGTGTGGCTGCGAGTTGGGACTCGGAATGAGCGGCGTGGGAGCAACGCCACTGTACGGCCCAGAAGATGGGACAGCAAAAAAGAAAAAAACAACAACCCCAAAACAGAATCAAACATTACCAGCCAGATGATTCAACATACTTTAATTAGCCAATATATGTACACACACATACACACACAGTTAGACAACAATATAAACACATTTGGTCATGGAAAACAAATTCAGGAAATATTCTCTTTCTTTAATAACAACATACAGTATTTATACAGCGCTTTATGTTGATAAAAATAAATCAAAGCGTGCACACACTTTAGCATTCAAACAAACACGCCAAACAAGGTGGACAGAGAAGTAACACGCACGCATTTAACATGAGAAGTAAACGACAGAAACAGACCTAAAAACAAGAGAGAGGGAGAGAGAAGAGGGAAAGAAAAAGTGAGCTTCATTGACGGGGAAGGCAGAGAACATCGCTCGTTAACGGAGGGAGAGAGGAAGCTTGTTCCAGGAGACTCCCCTGTGTGCCCTGTGGAGCCGCTGACATGACTGTTGGTCATATCCTTCAAGACTGTCGGTTATTCCAGAACATCAGAGGGACTCCCCTGTGTGCCCCTGTGGAGCCGCTGACATGACTGTTGGTCATATCCTTCAAGACTGTCGGTTATTCCAGAACATCAGAGGGACTCCCCTGTGTGCCCCTGTGGAGCCGCTGACATGACTGTTGGTCATATCCTTCAAGACTGTCGATTATTCCAGAACCTGCGAGACGGAACTTGGCTATCGGACACACACCGGTTCGGGAAAAGATCTTTGGCTCTCTGGAGGATCTTCGGCGGACGGCATCCTTCGTCCGGGCCACTGGGGTTCCTGTCTGATCGATCGATGAAGAAGAAGAAGTTCCAGGAGGGAGGCCCCGAGGTTGGTCTTCACACACACGCATGCACGCACACGCACACACACACTCTCTCTCACACACAGATACAAAACCTCAGGCATGCAAACACAGCAATTAACACCCATAAAACCCTTGGCTAGAAATGTAGATTAAGCAGCAAATACAAACACAGAAAAAGCTAAAGGGAGGTCACTCTACATACCTGATACATAGCCAGGGGAGTGAACTGCACGTCCTTCCCATCAAACTGCATCAAAATGAACTCACTCCCGTCCTCGCGTGGCAAAGGGTAGATAAACTAAAAAACAACAAAAAACAGCGCTTGTTAAGATGAATAAAGAATCAGAAAAACAAGTGAATACGGAACAGTTTGAATATGCAACAGTCTGTGTGTACAGGGTGGGTGGGGATAGTGTTAGAATGGTATATCTATCATCTTCTTTTAATCTGCCATCAATTTTGGCAGAAATGTTTGATTCTATAAGACTGATGCTCTGGATGACAAGATGGCCAATCCTGAAGACTCCTTCTATCAGCTTTTCCAATCATGATTTCAGGAGCAGTCCTGAACTACTTTCATCCATGCATTGGTATGTCACACCGATGCTCAAGAAGAACTTGCCAAAGAAAAGAAAAGGACAGATCCGGATGATAGTGATAAAGCAAGGTACTACATTCCTTCAGTTTAACACTCACACGACAGTCTACTTACTGTGGGACAAGACTGCCCCTTTGCCATCAGGTCTTGGAAAGCTTCTCTCTGGAACATCAACAGGATGAAGGATTAATGCACAGAATAACTAATATAACAAGGACAACACTTTATTGACAAATAATAATGTTGAAAATGTGTAATTAGAAAGCACCTTCACAGTATCTCCATCATGACAAATTACTTTGGCCATACTTATCTGTTGGTGGGGGGGTGAATGAAGGAACTGTGGAATGGAGGGTGGAGAGAGTGAAATCAAAATGTTACAACAACAAAACAAGAGAGAGAAAAAATTGATTACTTAGGTCAATACAACAAACAAACAACTACACGACAAGTGCAAAGTGGCGTTATTTTATTCACAAGAGACAAAACAAAACTACTGGATATTTCGGCGAATGCGCATTTATCAACACAGACACACAAGAAAACAGCAAACAGCAATTATAGTAAAAGTAGCAAAAGGCAGGCAACAAAAGGAGCAAAAAACCAACAAGATAAAAACAAACAAACAATACTTCCCTTCTACAGTCCAAAGCGTAAAATGACTTAGGTCAAACTATATAAAATGTTATGTGATTGATAAGGTATACACAAAAAATGTTTCTTTCAACTTCATGGCTAAGTTTACATTTCAGGCATAATATTACCTGTAAAACCGCAAACACACAGTCTTTGGCCTTGTGGTACTCCTTCCAAATCTGAAAACAAAAAAGCAAACATAAACAACTTTCATATCAGCATTGCAAGATGATTATGAATGAATGATTCTTTCATTTAACGTGTGTTCACTTTACAGTGATAATATACCCCCCCCCCCCCCCCAAATCAACAATAGCAACCAAAATGTGTTTTGTTAAATCAATACTAGCAAGTGAATAATTACTAATTGCACGCAGCCCAATTGCATATATTTTCATAGCTTAGGTAACATACTTAATCTACTTTAGCAAAAGCATAAATTAAACCAAAATTCACACACACACACACACACACACACATACACACACACACGCACACACACACACACACACACACACACACACACACACACATTTTCAGTAAACCAAAATGATTGAAAGAAAATTCTGTTAGGAGCCATTTCAAATTCGTCGTTGTTGTTGTTAAAATAAACAGAGTACTGACCTGCTCCACCTCAGCAGCAGACTTGTCTTGCACCAGTTCCAGCTTCATCACAGAATCCAAACCCTGCAAAGACACCCATCACTGTGCTCAGGCAATTCACATTGCAAGTAAAAGACCACCTTTGCCACAGACTTCTAATAATATCAAACAAGCTGCAGAAATGTTGTTCATCAATCTTATAAGAGTAGACTGACACTTTACATACATTCACAATGCTTTAGTAATGTTTAATACTTATACCTTGATTGTTGTAGTCTCCTGCCTTTTTTCTAAAAATTCTTACAAAGATTTTTTTTAGCCAAAGACGGACATGCTGGGCTTAACTATTTCTTAGTTAGGTGCATAACGGCAGCATGATGCATCTGCGCTCACTATGACAGAAAACTATCTGAGCAATTGATGAAGAAGAAGAAGAAGAGGATTTGTAGCACAAAATGAAAGCAATGAATTGACAAAAAAATACTTTTTTCACCATAGCCTTCAAAGTGTTTAAGCTGAAGCTTTGCAGCAGATGGATATTTCACATCAGCTCAGATGATACAAATATTTATAAACACATGGGAAAGAAATCCAAGAACCTATCTATATAACACAAATTAACATGTGACTGCTAATTCACATATATTGAAATAAGTCTATTTTTCACCAAGGATGAATACAAGATATTATCTTTAAGGTTATTTAAAGGTTTAAATCTTCTTCATTAAGTCATTCAAGTCGTTCCGGCCACATATGTCCGGAATTAATAGATAGCTGTTAATTTGATGCATTTGCTTCAAGGGAAACAAATCTATGTGCACACCATACCTTGATCACTTCTAAACTCGTTTCACTCCCTTAGACCGCAATTTTGCCTCTGACTTTGCTTTTGTAGTGGTTGGGAAAGCCAATCGGTGTAGAGTTTTTCTATATAAAGTCTATATATAAAAAACAGTCTGATCTACCTCTTCCCCATGTCTAAACCTGAAGTAAAAACCCGTAATCTTCCTTCATTTCTCCTTTTCTTTATGCATGTTTTGTTTGTGTGTATGGCTGGAGTGATTTGTGAGCTTTTTTAATAATTCAAAATTGTTGTGATGTGAATGAGTTAACTTAAGATTTTATTTCCTACCATTTCTCGAAGTACCAGCACTCAAAACCTGAATTTGCAGTATCGAGTAAAGAAAAGTTCAGCATTACGGACAAACAAACAATGAAACAGACAGATTGACAAATTCAAACAAACAAACTGTCTCTTCATCAACATAAAATTTGTCTATTATAATTAGTAAATTTGTCTATTATAATTAGTCATGTAATTGGTATGTCGATGGCAGTATGATTTTATTTCAAGTTGCAGTATTGTATTCAAACTTGATTGAGAATGTGAATGTGGTCTCTATGTTTCTTTTTACAATATTCATATTGTAACTATTTTACTCTTGTATAATTAATTGTGTGTGAGTGTGTGTGTGCGCATGCATGTGTGTGTATGTGTGTGTGTGTGTGTGTGTGTGTGTGTGTGTGTGTGTGTGTGTGTGTGTGTAAGGAAGTAAGAGAACGTTGCGTGCAAGCATTGTGCTTATTTTACTTTCTAATGATTAATTATTTGTTTGCCTTTAATGTTTTTGTTATCTATGTAAAGCGCACTGAGCTCATGTGAGAAAGAGCGCTATATAAATTCCCATTATTATTATTATTATTATAAAAACAAGCAAAACACCCAAACTACTGGGAGCCAAATATATTGTCAAGGCCTCTGCCTTCTTTACCAATCTCTTTAGCAGAGATGTTGTTGTAGTTGTTGATGTACCCTGGCTTAAAGACTCCAGGGATCATCTCAACAGCTGAAGCACTTGAGCACTATGGTACAAATGCACCAGCTAGGGATGAGAACATTACGTGTGTGACCCATTTTTGATAACCCCGCCACATGGGCAGCCACACTCCGACTTCGGAGGATTTTGGAGATTATGTTATGCTAGGAGCTTATCATGGGTAAAGACAATCCCCGCATAACTATGCTGAGTATAACCACATTTCGATGTAGCCTTGGTGTTCAAACCTATGTCAATTGGTCTGACACAGCCTTAAGCCAAGGCAAATCTTAGCGGAGATAAATATCAGTGTGCACATGGTTCCACAAAACTGAAAATCGAAACAATCAAGAATGTCCTAGTCGTGATTAAACCCAGCGATCAACACAGAACTACGAAATCACCTTGGAAGGGGAATAACTGGCTGAGCGGGGGATGGGCTGAGGGACGGCATTGACTGACGTCTGCTGGTCGTCGGCTGAAGGTGGGGGTGATCTTCTCTTGGGTTTCTTCTCCTCCAGAAGCTGCTGCAGTCGCCATGTGTACTCCTCTGGGTCCTCCCTGGGCAACCAGTCATCGTTAGCATGGGTGCAACTCCCCAAAAGGAAAACAAACTGAAAGGCAGGGATCCAGGGACCCATGGCCCCGGCTGGGTACAGGGGCAGAGCCCTTTGGGGGCGATTCAGGGGGGGGAACTTAAGAGCGAGAGATAACGAGACAGACAGACAGTTAAAATGATAGACAGACAGTTTGAGTCTGATAAGCCTTGTAAAATTATTATATTGCCTTTGTAAACTTCCAAGATAGAACAACCAAGTTCACAACACCCCAAATCGCTTGTGGTTAATATTTTTTTGTTTTTGTTTTTTGAATTAATAAAAAACACCTGAAGTTCAGTTTCTGGTAAAATAAAAAATACTGAAATCAGTGTAAAACTGAAAGAGTAGCACCCATGCTGATTAGCAAGCCTTCCCCTCCCTGTGGGCATACCGTGCATGTGTGTGTGTGCGTGCGTGTGCATGTGCGTGCGTGTGTGTGTGTGTGTGTGCGTGTGTGCGTGCGTGTGCGTGTGTGTGTGCATGCGTGTGCGTGTGCGTGTGCGTGTGTGCGTGCGTGCATGCGTGCGTGCGTGTGTGTCTGTCTTTCGCACAAATAGTTCCCCACCTTCTGGAAGTTCTGTGTCTGTTTCCTCCTCTAATTTGTCACTCTCTTTGAGTCTGCCTTGCCCTTTTGCTTACTGTCATTTACCATCTTTCTGCCTTGCTGACCAGTCCATTCTCCGGCCTTTTTTCCACACCAGGAAACAAAAACCAGTGATAACCACAGAAACTCACAATATCAAAGTCTCATTTATCAGTCCTAGCAAAAACATTATCAGTCCCTGGAATGACAGGTTTTAGTATTTTGTTTTTGCAATCGGTATTTTATTGATAATAAATAAAAAATAAAATGAAAAATAAAAATTAATTACCAGTTAAACAATAATGCAGGTTAACTAAAGTAATACTCACTGAGACAAATGCTGTAGCTTCGGCTTATACTTTTCATAGAACGGGTTGTTCTCGATGCCGGCATCATTGTTCTTCGCCTCCTGTGCGCCTCCACTGCCCTGCATGGTGGAGCCCGAAGCGAAGCGGCACTGGCTGCACTGCGCACGCCCCTTCAAAAACATGTTGCCCACATTGGGCGGCCGCACCAAGGGCATGCCACTCTGGGCCACTCGGCTGTAGCGCAGGCAGGCAAAGCATATGTTGAGCAGTTGGCGTTGCCCCGGCATGTCGCTCATCAAGATGGCCTTGTCAATGTCAGGGGATGAAGCTGAAGATAAATAAAGCTACAACTCCAAATTATTGGCTTAATAAGTGTAATTGTAAAAAAAAAAGATACTGGAACCTCCCTTAGAAGACCTTAAAAAATCACCTAAAATTAGGTCTTAAATGGGAGGGAGTTGTAAAATGGAGGTAATTTTAATACTTACAAAGAAAGGCAATGTCTCAGACAGTCAGACTCAGAGAAGTGGGTCTTAAGTGGGAGGGAGTCTTATATTAAACTTTTTAAAGGGAGGTTCCACTGTAGTTTTTTGGTTAGCTAAACTCTGTGTGAGTGTGTAACTGTGTGTGTGTGTCACTGTGTACATGTGCACACACACACATGCATACAGTGTACACGTATATGTGTGTCACTGTTGCTGCAGATCTGCATGAGGTACGTTGTCAGGCACCCAATTCTGGTATTAACGCCAACGGAAGAGTGTGTGTGTGTGTGTGTGTGTGTATGCACGTATGAAACTATGATATAATATTATATAGGATATGTGTGCATAGATGTGCGAGTGACAGTGTATGCGTGTGTGCATCACTGAGCATGCATGCGCGCGTGTGACGTGTGACTATGTGCGTGCTCTCATCCACGTGCAGGCGGGTGCAACTGTGCTCAAACAACAATGCAACGGGTGGCCACAGCGCACTAAAGTAAATTTCACCTGTCCTTTTCCAGGCCCAAGGGCGCAGCCATTAAACAAGGTGCACAACTCTTAACGATACGAACTTTTTACTGACGAGGTTGCTCCCCTTATCATCAAAAGTTCTCAACTTCTGAACTTGGAGAGCACGCCTGCAAACAAGCTTGAAAAGACTGCATTTTTAATTCAAGTGAACTAAAATGAGGCCTGTGCTGCCATCACCAGGGTCGGTACACACAGGAAACAATGGAATAGGAGTTACATGGACTTTGCATAAAAATACTTCTTCAAGTTCTTGCACTTCTAAAAGTGAGAGCTGTGATTTTCTACAGCATTGGCAATGGCAAAATCATGGGTACATTATTTACTAAATAATGGAGTTTTAAAAGCAGTTGTGTGCCCACTAGTATTGCTCATGCACATTGCCACTGTCAATAATGTCATATCCACTCCAGTAGTCGGCCACCCAGCTGTTGCAGAAATCAATACCACACTCAAAACTGGTCAATGCAGGCACACACCTTAGCTTATTGATCAGTCCTAGATGTGTGCAGGAAGCATACTTTTGTTACCACACACCGCTGGTCCCACATGCAGTCGGTAGAATGCTACGTATTGGTGTATCCACGTCATACTGGTTCCACAAGTGTGGGACTAGTGGTATGTGGGACTAGTCATACAACTAGTCCCACATACCACTGTGACTATTCCCACAATTCTCATGAATTTGAATGGAAAATGTAATAGGTACCACATACCTTTTCCCCACATACCTTTAGTCCCATATTTGGTGGTAATAGCGCTATGTGGGACTATGGTTGTATGTGGGAGTAATGGTAGGTGGGAATTAAAGTATGTGGGCAATTCAACATGCCAAGCTGCGTTTTCAGTCATTGTTCCCACATACTGCTAGTCCCACACGCAGTTAGTACCACATCTGTGGATCCACATACTGCTAGTGGTACTAGTCCCATATACTGCTATTCCCACAAAATAAATTTGAATGGAAAAATGCAACAGCTACCACATACCTTTCTTCCCACATACCTTTAGTTCCACATTTTGTGGTAATTGCGCTATGTGGATCTAATGGTATGTGGTACCAGTGATGTGTGGGAATATTGGTATGTGGTAACACAAATTTGTTTCCAGATGTGCATGTGGTTATGTTGCGGTGGTACAATCAGTTAGTTCTTGTGATAAATAGTGGAAATTCTGTATTATACAATTTGTGAACTTGGATAGTGGTGGTAGCAAGCTTTAGGATTACTCGTGAAGTCCATCACACCACAGTTATAATGACGATTCAAGAAGTAACCTTTCCACTCTATTGTACCTTTTTTTAATTGATGTGATTTCTATTTGGATGACGTGCATAGCAGGTTGGTGACATATTGTTAAATCAAGATGGCAAAATCCACATTTGTCATTTTTTTGCCCATAAAAAAAGATATTCGATTGAGGGGAAAGAGCAACCTGTTTTGCTCCTTTCTGTTATTAAATTACCCCCCTTTAAGGTCCTGAATGGGGATACAGCTATCAAAATATTTGTTGGCAGTTATTCTAAGTTAATCGGCAGGGTTTGCTTAAAGTTTGTTTGGTTGACTTGTTTATTTGGGTTTGCTTATAGCTATACAGTGGAACCTCCCTTATAAAAACTCCCTCCCACTTAAGACCTACTTCTCTGAGACATTGCCGTTCTTTGTAAGTAAACTTACCTCCCCATGCAACTCCCTCCCATGTAAGACCTTATTTTGGATGATTTTCAAGGTCTTAAGAGGGAGGTTCCACTGTGCACAAGAGAAAAGTACAACATTGAACACAGGTTTTTTGTTTGTGAGAAACCTGAAAATGATGGTTTGAATTTTTATTTCTTCTTCCGCTCAGACAGTTTCCTGTCATGAGCATAGATGCGTCATGCTGCTGTTATGCGCCTAACTAAGAAAACTAAGAAATAGTTAGGCCCAGCATGTCCGACTTCGGCTAAAGAAAGTTTTGTAAGAATTTATAGAAAAAGGCAGGAGAATTGACCAGTAAGATAGAAAGATAGCAGATTACAGTAAGCAAAGGGAAAAGGCAGAGTCAAAGAGAGTGATGGATCGGAGGAAGTTACAAGCACTGAACTTCCATAAGGTGGGGGAACTATTTGTGGGTATCCCCATGGGGGGAGAATTTTTATGAAAGCTGAAATTATGAATTAATTTTCAATGTTTTAAAATGTGATGACTGATGATAATAATTATAAACAAAAAGTGTGTGTGACTGTGAAATCATTACTTTCTTAGCTGGCCATAGCACACACGACTCATTGCAGAGTGAAACAGGGAGACACATTGACAGACCAGCAGTCTGAAGTGATGCCGTACGAGAAGTTCGCTGAAGATGGCTCTCATTCCACAGACTGTGATGACTACATTCCTCCTCATTGTGCTTTGGTTCGTTGGTGCTGCAGCTCAGAATTTTGGTAAGAGACCGCAAATCTTCATAATTTTATCATTATATTAAAAGCCAACTGTCCGTGTGTGTGTGTGTCCGTGTGTGTGTGTGTGTGTGTGTGTGTGGAACACAGAACGGGCCTTATAACTCCGCCGTTTTTCGAACGAATCGGTTCAAATTTGCTATCAGCCCTAACATGGCGATGGCAACGGCAACCAAGGCGGTTGTGTCATTTGCGCGGTTTGGCAAATGCGTGAAACGCGTATTCACCGGCCTCTCGGTTGGGGTGGGGGTGCAGTGGGGGGTGGAACGGGATGAGAGAATAAGATGGAAGGAGGGAGAGAGACAAAAGTAATCATATAATATTTTGCGGACCCGGTGAAACCGGTACTCAGCATTACCGGTACTTGGCGTTACCGGTACTAGGCATTACCGGTACTAGGCGTTACCGGTACTTGGCATTGCACTAGTAATAATAATAACAGAGTGTTTGTTTCTGGTGGCAGAGTTTGTACCTTTTTAGTGAGTGGTTTTATTTCTCTCTGTTGAATAGCACTTCAAAGTGATTTCTTACTTAGTTACTACATCATACCTTTTGGGTCATGTTGGGAATTTTTGTCACTTCTTTTTCTTCTTCGTTTCACCGTCTGCCTTCAACAGACTGAAGATTCTAACGGTTAATCAAAATGCTTCAACATGCTTGTCTGGGTCCTTGGTGGCCCTTTTATCGCGGCTTTCAGAGGATTGGACTTCAGACTATTGTGATGCCTGTGTGTACAAGGGTGTGCATGTGCATATCCATGTCTAGGTAGCTGTTGAGATAGATTTCACCAAGAGCAGATCTAGCATTACCCGGTAGTTGAAAGTGTGTGCTTGATAAGTGAGTGTGTGTGTGTCTGTTGTGTATGGAAGTGTGTCTGCATGGACATGTGTGTGTGTGAGTGTGCATGTGTGTGTGTGTGTGTGTGTGTGTGTGTGTGTGTGTGTGTGTGTGTGTGTGGTATTAGGTATTATTAGGTATTAGGTGCTTTATAGTCACAGAGGCGTCTCTATGAAATTCGGGTTGCTCCCACCTAGAGAGCGCGTCGCAGCCAGAACCCCATATTTTTATTTTTTATTTTTTTGCATGAGATTTTTGTGTGACTGATGAGGAAGGAAAAGGGGGTCTAAATTTTGACCAAATGACAACTTTTTCGTTGCCACTGGGATTAATGTGTGCTAAGTGCATGGGCACACAGGACCTCAGTTTATCGTTTCATCCGAAAGACTCCATGTTCAGACCGTAAGGCCTAGTGCAAAGTGAGAGGAAAAATCGTCTGTACCCAGGTTCAAACTCGGGTTTACTTGACACAAGGTGAATGCGTTGCCTCTGTGCCACTCTACGCTGTGTGTGTGTGTGTGTGTGTGTGTGTGTGTGTGTGTGTGTGTGTGTGTGTGTGTGCTTGTTTGTTTGTAAGCTTTCTTTACAAGTGTTTACATTTGTTGGTGGGTCAATAGGACTTGTTTAGTTTGGTGTGTTGTAAAGTAGTGAAAAGAAAACCCAGCTTTTTCCTGACGTCAAACAGTGTGATGTTCAAATACCGGCTGACTGAGCATGCGCACCGAGGACATGGGAAGAGTTACATGTGGGAGTAATTTTTCAGGACACCGGGTACATTTTGCTTGACTAAGACCTACTGCCGTAAAGGTATGATTAAAGTGCAGTTATCTGTTTGTGTGTGCACAGAGGACCTGAGTGGGTGTGACGACGAGCCCTGTGTCCAGGGTGTGTGTACCCCGCTGTGGAGAGGAGACTACCACTGCACCTGTGCACCTGGTGTGTGTGTGTGTGTGTGTATGTGTGTGTGTGTGTCCAGGGTGTGTGTATCCCGCTGTGGAGAGGAGACTACCACTGCACCTGTGCACCTGGTGTGTGTGTGTGTGTATGTGTGTGGGGGGGTGTATTTGTGTATGTGGTCAGGTTGTGTGTGTGTGTGTTCAGGGTGTGTGTGTGTGTGTGCATGTTCAGGGTGTGTGTGTGTATGTGTGTGTGTATGTGTGTGTGCATGCATGTGTACACGTGAATGTGTTGGTGTTGTGAAATAATATTCACAGATTGGTTGAGTAGCTATTGGTAGACAGTGTGTGCAGTTAACTAGATCATATGTACAGGTGCTGTGTTCATGAATGCGTCTTAAACAGTTAACATAGGTAGTTACATGTAAATTAGCATGAACAACCAATCGTATTGGCAGTTTTGTCTAATTTACATGTTACTACCCATGTTAACTGTTTAAGACATTCTCATGATTACCGCACCAGGATTCCACAATTTCCCAGGAAAAGAACAATACTATGCTCTGTAAACTTAAAAATGATTGAAATTTAAATAAACAAAAAAATCCTAACAGTACCATTATTACAAGGTAGATTGTCCACTGGACTGTGTAGTGAAGCATCGACAAACTGACCAAAGGTAACAGTTACAGAACACGCTAGAATGTTGAAAGTCTTTTATGAGTTGTGACCTAACCCTTTCACCGCCAGCCATTTTTTAGCCAAAAGATACCATTAAGCTTAACTGCGTAGAAAAAAAAAATCTGCAATATTGTGAATTCCTCTGTGACATGCATAACATTAGGCGTATCCTTACCTCCCAAAATTAAGAAAATAGCGTCTTCGGATAACACAACACGCTAGAATATCTAAAGTCTTTTATGAGTTGCGACTTAATTTTTTAACCCTTTCACCGCCAGCCATTTTTTAGCCAAAATATAGGCCTACCATTAAGCTTAACTGGGTAGAGAAAATAATTATCTGCACTATTGTGAATTCCTCTGTGACATGTATAACATTAGGCCTGTTCTTACCTCCCAAAATTAAGAAAATAGGCTATTTGGATAACAGGCCCTGATTTGATGCTTTTTAGTGACATGGGTCTTAAACCATTGTGGTGCAAAAATGCGACATTGGCGGTGAAAGGGACATTCATCTTTATTACTGTTGGTATTATGATTTCATTATTAAAAACAACCATGAGGAGAATGTTGGGCTATCAAACAATGGTTGATGTTATGCATTTACAAAAAAAAAACCACTTTTTTTTTTAGGCTACAGCGGTAAAAACTGCAGTGATCTGACTGAGCCATGTGCTCTCAACCTGTGCTACAACGGGGCGACGTGTCAGGTGAAAAAATGCATTAACTGCATGGACGTTCACATGCACACACACGCATATGCACTCACACAATTCATACATGACGTAAAACATAAACAAATTGTAATGCAAATTGTAAACAAGAGGCAAAGCCTGCAAGGCTCACGTCTGATTTTTATTACTATAGCAGGCATGGGAATTCCCATGACAATTCCCATGCCTGTATAGAGAGAATACTGTTATGTAGACACTTGTGCATCTGAAAACAGAATTATTTTTTATTTTACTGTGTAAATTAACATTATTTCTACCCCTTTCTTTAAAATTTAATTATATGTATGCGCATGTAACATAGTGGAGCCCTATTTTTATTTTTGGCAAACAAGTAAAATTGAAAAGCATATTGACCAAGCTTTCAGAAAAAACATAGTGACCAATCCCCCCCCCCCCCACCACCACCACCCCGCCGGGGTAAGGGGGGTCTACGGACACCTGTAGTAGGCCTCTAGTCTTTGCCTGTGGGTCTAAGCCTCTTACTCTTAGAAAATTAATAATTGAAGTTGCGTGATCTGTTACTGTTTTAAACTGATTGTTCATGCGATGAAAACTTGTTCCACATCATCTACATTTCTGTAAGATATTTTATATTAGTCCTAATATTTTATTTTCGTTTCGTTAATTCCCCCCCCCCCCCTCTGCCACAAAGCAAAGGTCAAGGTCACAGCCAGCAAGCTCATCCATGTTTATCTTCCCCTTCCCCTGTACAGTCTTTGCACATGGTGATCAATCGTCTAGGCCTAACAAAGGATTCGTACGTCGAAGGCAGTGAAATCGACGAACCCTGGATTTTCCGTATATTTTTTTTCAAGACTGAAATGAATGTGGGCTAAATGTTAAGTACGTCGTCTTGATTATGAGGTAAGGCATGGACTCTAGGCCTAGGCCTTGTTGCCGGAAGTGCAGTAGGCTAAGTTGTGCGCAGAGATGATGTGCAAATGAACACGAACAACTGTTACTCAAAGGCGCAAATAAAGCTAAACAACCGGGCCGTCAACGCACACACTCGGTACATCCATTTGTTACAGAAAATATAAGTTGATGACGTTAAAATGTACCTATTTGTACACAACTGAAGTCTTGCGTTTCTTTTTAAAGAGCGTTTTTGTATATCTAATGGAGAGTTCTTTCCAGTATGTATCTCCTACTCGGTACAACACAACAGTTACAGTAATCTCTGCAACAAATGATTTTCTTTCTTTTGTTCCTTACCGATGTATCTGACTGCATTGATCGCCATGACTTGAAGGCTCACATCAAAATCAAGTATCCTGCTAACTTTAACCCTCTAACATCTTATGTTTTTTTGAGAAAATGACAACGTTAAAGTTTCAGTGGAGAGTGAGAGTCTACTTTAGTTTGAAGAGTGACTGCACAACAGTAATCTCTGCAACAAATGATTATCTTTATTTTGTTCTTTATCAATGTATCTGACTGCTTTGATCGTCGTGACTTGAAGGCTCACGTCAAAATCAAGTATCCTGCTAACTTTAACCCTCTAACGCCTTATATGTTTAGAGAAAATGACAACGTTAAGGTTTGAGTTAAGGTTAAAGGTCGGGGCCACGGACGCAACACACACACACATACACACACACACACATACACACAGACACACAACCGAACATGTACGATACTATAGACTCACTTTGTTTTAAAAAACGACGTGAGCCAACAAAGTGTGATACTTATGTATATCAGTATGTCATGTCTATTTTTAGTGACTAGAAAAACTGGTTGGGCCCGAAACGTCATAACATGTTTCTTGTTTTTTGTTTCTCAAAGTAAACACTCAAACACCATTTTTTCAAGCTTTCAAATCCCATTTTTTCGTCAGGAATGAGTGAAAGGAAATGACATTACACAAAACTTTTACAGGTACAGGTGAACATTGATTGGAAAAAAAGAATGTTTCTTGTTTTTGTTATTGAAATCTAAAATTAAATTAAAATATTTTTAACGTTTTCAGTCCAGCGGCTCAGAGTTCCAGTGTGAGTGTGCGGCTGGGTTCACAGGCGAGCGCTGTGAGACCACAGTTCCCCCCTGCAGCAGTGGTCCATGCCAGAATGGCGCCACTTGCACTGACCTGGAGTCTGGGTTCTCTTGCCAATGTCCCCATGGATATTTCGGTAAAGACTGTGTGGGTGGAGGGGGTGTAAGTGAGTGGGTGGGTAGGGATTAGGGGGGAGGGGTGTGTATGTAATGTAGAATCTTATGCATGAACTGAAGTAGATATCCGATAGTGAGAGAGCTCTCTTTACTTCTTCTGCTTCTTCGTCGATCGCTCAGACAGTTTCTTGTCACTATGAGCGCTGATTCGTCATGCTGCCGTTATGTGCCAAAGTAAGAAATAGTTAGGCCCAGCATGTCTGTCCTCGGCTGGAGAATTGTAAAGGGAAAAAAAGGCAGGAGAATGGACCAGTAAGGCAGAAAGATAGTAAATGACAGCAAGCAATGGGAAAAGCCAGAGTCAAAGAGAGTGATGCATTAAAGGAAGTTACAAGCACAGAACTTCCAGAAGGTGATGGCATTATCTGGTAATTATCATAAAATTACTGATTGCGAAACCAAAATACTGAGGAGAAAAATTGGTCCTAGGGAGGGATAAAGTTTTGCTAGGACTGATAAATGGTTTTGACAGAGGCTTTGATATTGTGAGTTTATGTGGTTTTCACTAGTTTGTGTTTCCCTGGGACTGGTTTCGATACCGGTTGTTGGGGAAATGGACAATGGTCACTGATGGGACTGGCTTTCAAAATCCTTTGTGTGATCAATATTTCAATTTGGTATTTAGTACTTTATAGTCACAGAGCCGTCTCTGTGAAATCTGGGTTGCTCCCACCTAGAGGACGCGTTGCAGCCAGAGGCGCGCCACCCTTTTTTGCGATTTTTGTGTGACTGATGAGGAAGGAGGGGGGGGTAAATTTGGACCAAACGACAACTTTTTGATTGCCACTGGGTTTAACGTGTGCTAAGTGCATGGGCACACAGGACCTCGGTTTATCGTCTCATCTGAAAGACTCCACTTTCAGACTGTAAAGCCTAGTGCAGAGTGAGAGGAAAAATCCCCTGTACTCAGGTTCGAACTCGGGTTTATTGTATACAAGGCGAACGCGTTACCTCAAACTAGGTAATATATGAGGCAAACCTCTGTGCCATTCTTCACCGGTGTGTGTGTGTGTTTAGTTTGTTTTGCTTTGTTGTTAACAGTTTGATTTGTAGCCCACCGCAATGAACTGTGCAGGTGGTGTGTTTTTCAGGGGTTGGTTGTGAGAATGTCACGGACCTGTGTACCTCTCACCCGTGCAGGAACGGAGGGGGGTGTTCCTCCAGTCCAGGCACCTTCAAATATACCTGTGTGGACGGTGTTTTTTTCAGGGCCGGTTGGTTGTGAGAATGTCACGGACCTGTGCACCTCTCACCCGTGCAGGAACAGAGGGGGGTGTTCCTCCAGTCCAGGCACCTTCAAATATACCTGTATGGACGGTGTGTTTTTCAGGGGTTGGTTGTGAGAATGTCACGAACCTGTGCACCTCCCAACCATGCCGGAACGGAGGGGGGTGTTCCTCCAGTCCAGGCACCTTCAAATGTACCTGTGTGGAGGACTGGGCCGGCCAGTACTGCGAGCGCAAAAACGAATGTCATGAAAGTAAAGTATCGTTGATGTTGTTGTTGTTGTCGTACCCTGGCTTAAACACTCCCAACTAGCCGAAGCACTTGAACACTTTGGTGGTACAAATGTACCAGCTAGGGATGAGAACATTATGTGTTTTATTAACCCGCCACATGAGCGGCCACACTCCGATTTCGGATGATTTTGGATACTGATGATGTTATGCTAGGAGCTTGCTATGGCTACAGGCAATCCCCACAAAACTTATACAGAAAAAACATTTTTATGTAGCCTTGGTGTTCTAGCTAATGTCAGTTGGTCTGACACAGGCTTATGCCAAGGCACTCCGCCGCAGGATCAAAGATTGAAATTGTGAGGCAAGGAGAGGCGATAGTCAAAATATATGATGGTAGATAACTCTCCTTAAATTGAGGGTCATAGAGGCAAATCTGACACATCCTTTTTTTTGAGGATGACGTTGGGTTCGCTTCCCTTTGACTTGCTCATGCAGGGCTTGGCAGAGGGTGTCATAAGCAACTTTGGTTTGGGTTGCTCCCACCTGGAGAGCGTGTCGCAGCCAGAGGTGCGCCACCCATTTATTTGCATGCGATTTTTGTGTGACTGATGAAGAAGTAAAGGAAAGGTGTGTGTGTGTGTGTAAATTTTGACCAAATGACAACTTTTCCGTTGCCACTGGGCTTAGCATGTGCTAAGTGCATGGGCACACAGGACCTCGGTTTATTGTCTCATCCGAAAGACTCCATGTTCAGACTGTAAGGCCTAGTGCAGAGTGAGAGGAAAAATCCCCTGTACTCAGGTTCGAACTCGGGTTTATTGTATGCAAGGCGAACGCGTTACCTTTGTGCCACTGTGCACCTTAAAGCGCTCGTCTGCCTATCTTTGTGGACCGCTGTCCAACGTGAGGCCTGGCCAGGCCTTTCTCCCCAGTCTGGCCGAGGACCGACTGAGCACCTGACTGTCCGAACGGACCACAAGCTGTGATGGTCATTGACAGGTTTGCCTGGTCTTGCCCCCCCATCATTGGTCTACACCTCCTCCAAAATCTGAATGTGTCGGTTGAATGCAGCGGGGAGACCAGTGAAAACTGAAAACTGGACGCATACATGCTTTACCCATTATGGCCTGGGAACGCAGAGGAAGAAATGACATTGATGTAATTGCCCTGAGCGGAGAGGAAGGAGCTTTACCTGTTGTTTCATGTTGATGTTTCAGCGGTTGCCGATCCGTGTCAGAACCATGCCTTCTGTCTGCCGTTACTGGGGGGCGCCACCTGTATCTGTCTGGATGGGTTCACCGGCGCCCTGTGCGAGACCGACATCGACGACTGTGCCGACTCCCCCTGTCAGAATGGCGGTGAGAGCTTCCTGCGGTGTGTGTTTGTAGGTCAGGCCATGCAAAAATGAGCGCTTAATCAGCAGTAATAATGTTCTCCGAAATCGGAATGTGTCAGCTGTATGCAGCAGGGAGACCAGTGAAAACCGGACACATTATGGCCTTATGGCCTGGGAATGTGGAAGAAGTGCCTTGACAGTCTGGAGCAATAGCATTGCAAGTACAGTGGAACCTCAGTATTGCGACCACCCTACTGACTGGCCAAAAACTGTCCGTAATAGACGATTTTCGGAAAAATCTAGGGGAGAGCAATTCGTGAAAATTAGAGTTGATGACCTCGACTTACTCGGTCAAAACTATAGCAACCATGGAGGCATGGCGTTGAAGCTTGAAACCGAAGGATGCGAGTCAGCGACTTGCAAACATTTTTTTAAAGAAAAATAAGGGGTGGCCAGTTGCTACAAAGTGATAGAACTTGCAAACTGTGACGTACAAATATAAATGACATCAATTTCAGAATGACGCACTGCATTCTACATGCTGTGTATCTCCTCAAACACACGAAGCGAGGGCTGGGGATTTACCTGATGGTAGTGTAACTTCCCCTGTTTGACCGATTGCATTAGGCGAGATCACTCACACACACCATGAAACTGCTCCCCTTAATTATTTCCAAACAATTTCTATTGTGAGGTGGTCGCTATACTGGAGACTCTTTTAGTAAAAGATAAGTAGAGAAGAAACTGAGTAAAACTGTCCGGGTTACTGGGGTGCCGTTAGGCAAAGTTCAGTGTGTCTGGACAGTCTGACCTCTGTGCACAGGGACAGAAGACGGAGATGGGATACTGTTGGCTTTGTCAGTTTTGAACACAGCCCATTAACAAATAAGCTTGTACCTATATATACCATTGTGCATTTGGGCTTGAAGAACCCGCCCAACATGATGCAACTTGTATAAACCCTGACACTTCTTCTTCTGCGTTCCCAGGCCAAAAGGCCATAATGGGTAAAGTACGTATGTGTCCGATTTCAGTTTTCACTGGTCTCCCCGCTGCGTACAGCCGACACATTCCGATTTCGGATGAGCTCAAATGAGAAAAGTTTATTTGGAAGATTTTTTTTTTAAAGGCAGGAGAATGGGCCAATAAATCAGAAAGATAGTAGATGACAGTAAGCAAAGGAAAAAGGCAGAGTCAAAGAGAGTGGCAGATTAGAGGAAGTTACAGGCACAGAACTTCCAGAAGGCGGAAGAACTATTTTTACGAAAGACACCCCCCTTCCCCCCCCGGTATCCCCATGGAAAGACACTCGTGGAGGGGGAGGGGTCATCCAGCTCCCCGTATGGAGGCACGAGGCATCCACCCACAGCCCCGAATCCTGATACACGTACGCTATGCAATGTTAAGTTGAAAAACCAGTTTAACGTCCTCCGATCTGATACAGGGACATATGGGACTTTATGTAAAGATAGTGGGTTGATCCTGGAGATACTGCAATACCAGGTGGACCTTGAATGGTCCTGTGTGAACAAAAAGAGCTTATATAACAGATTAGTTTGCCCACACTCTGCTTCAAATCTAAACAGGGAGAATGGAATTTCTGCAAGTGTTTCTGTGTGCAGCATGAATAAAACAACTTACTTTCAATTTTCTCAAAAACAATCCGATATTTTCTAAAGAGAAACGATTACTGAGTAGATCCATGTATGGTTATAATCAGAACTATTTAACAGTTGTTGTTTGTTGTTGTTGTTGACATACCCTGGCTAAAAGACTCCAGGGATCATCCCAACAGCCGAAGCACTTGAACACTATGGTACAAATGCATCAGTTAGGGATGAGAACATTACGTGTGTGCGACCGTTTTTGATTACCTCGCCACGTGGGCAGCCACACTCTGTCTTCGGGATATTTTGAAGACTGATTATGTTATGCTAGGAGCTTATGGTTAAAGACAATCCCCGCATAACTATGCATTGCATAGCAACATTTCGATGTAGCCTTGGTGTTCTATCCTTAAGCCATGCAGAATCAAACAGTTCAAAATTGAATGTTTTCTCCAGGCAAAGTTTGCACCAGGCCAGTGCTTTTACACGCTGTTTCGGTTTTACAGGAACTTGTGAGGACGGGATCAACAGCTACACTTGTCGCTGCCCTCCTCTGTTCAAGGGAGAGCACTGCGCGGAAGCCGTGACCCCCGACCCCTGCGAGGAGACCCCCTGTCGGAACGAAGGCTACTGCTGCTGGCGCGACAAGCAGGGCTGTCCTCCTGACCTGGAGGAGGGGGAGTACCAGTGCTTCTGTCAGAATGGCTTCACCGGTAAGGAAGACATTCTCCGAAATCGGAATGTGTCGGCTGAGTGCAGCCGGGAGACCGGTGAAAACTGAAAAACGGACACATACCTGAAAAACGGACACATACCTACGTTTATTTATTTATTTATTTATTTATTAAGACAACTTTTATAACGTCTAATCTTTAAGCTCTAAGCGCTTTACAGAAATCACTAAAATAAACACAATGAACAAAAAGTATACATCAAACATTGACCTTCCCTGATCCCTCAGTCAATTTCTCAATCACGCCCAAATAATGAATGACATAATCTACAGTACACTTTCGCAACCAACTTGAAACACTCACACTGATGGACGCTTAAAGACGCCCGTACCTTACCCATTATGGCCATATGACCTGGGAACACAGAAGGGGAAGAAGAAGTAAGGAAAATTACCTGGTTAATTTAAAGATTGGCTGAGAAGAGGAGCGAACACAATAGAAAACAAAGAAATGTCTGACATTTTTTACAATTTTTTTTTATGTGTGTGGATTTTATAAAACTATTTGTTGTACCATATTGTTTTTAGCTCTAATGCACACCCAACCAAATTTTACACCAAATTCAGATTTTGTTATTATATTTCGTTACAACATTATCAGTCATAACATAAGGCGCAGGGGCCTCAGTATGGGGACAAAGTATTGCCGTATAGTCCATAAAATATAGTATTTACAAAGAAAGTGTGGGTTGGAAAATAAGGAATCCTCTCAATTCAAGTTGCTATTGTGTTTTAAATGTTTTTTTGGTTTTGATTTTAAACCATACTGATGGGTCATTTTTTTTAATTAGATGCATTTGATATTACTATTGGTTTAAGCAGCAAATCTTAGCTGATGTGTTCAAAAGCAGGATAGAGACAGTTTATTAGCATATTGCTACTTTTTTCATGTCAATGTAAAATTTAGAAGTTGCTCTCTGTGTATATGTGTGTGCATATATGCACATATGCATGCATGAGTGTGTGTGTACATGCGCATTTGCGTGTGTGTGTGTGTGTGTGTGTGATCAATACAATGTTGTTTCTTGTAATTTATATCTTTTATTCCATGCATGTGTTTTGAAATGTGTTTCAGTTTTTTTTCATATTTTCTAAAAATGTTTTGTCTTGTGTCTGTATCTGCCTGTTTATGTGTCTGTGTGTCTGTGCATCCCTGCGTCAAACAGTCTGCATCTCTCTGTGTTCCCAGGCGACCACTGTGAGGACCTCATCGGACCCTGTGCTCGCGACCCCTGCCACAACACCCACCTCTGCATTCAGGTCACCGACGACGACTACACATGCGTCTGCCCTTTGACCTTTACGGGAGTGAACTGCGAGGAACCCACCCCCTGCGCAAGCAACCCCTGCCTCAACGGCTCATGCATCCCCGAAGGTGATGCTTTTCGCTGCGAGTGCGGAGACGCATCTTTCGGTCAGTACTGCCAGTTTACAGAGCGGTGCGCACCAGACACTTGCCACAACGGAGGCAACTGTTCAGAAACATGGACTGGACTGTCTTGCGAGTGCACTCCACTCTTCAACGGTCTTCGATGCGAGACCCCCATGCCGTGCCAGTCCCAACCTTGCTTGAACGGCGCAAACTGCTCGGATCTGTCAGTGAGCGAGTTCGTCTGCCACTGTTCCGAAGGCTATACAGGAGACGTTTGTGAGAGCGAATTGCCTTGTCTGAGCCAGCCGTGTTTGAATGCAGGAACTTGCAAAAATGAAGGAGATGCGGATTTTTCGTGCGACTGTACCCCCGACTTCAGTGGCCCTCTGTGTGAAAGGTGGGTCGGTTGTGAGAGCAGCCCTTGCCTGAACGACGGACAGTGTTACGACAACGGGGTCGACACGTACACCTGCTCTTGTGTGCCGACCTTTTCTGGGAAACGATGTGAGACTTACCTCCCTTGTTCCAGCAGTCCGTGCTGGTTCGACGCTGAGTGTCGAGATTTAACCAACACGACGTTCGAGTGCCAGTGTCCCTCAGGTGAGGCTGGACTGGATGGTCTCCTCTTGTAATTTCTTACAACACTAAGGGGGAGGGGGTTTGTTTTTAGCACATTTTAATCACTCTCTTATAGCAACATCTTGTGTGGTTCTAAAATTCCTGTTGAGTGTTGATATACTTTAGGATAGAAGACAGCCATGTTCTTCAGAGCTTTTGAAACTGATCATTTGTTTACTTTAGTGGTTCTTAAAGGAGAGAAGCCTCTTTATTGGGATGTTGACTATGGAGCACATTGCAATCTTTTCAAAGGTATGAGCTTTCAATGATAAGCACATAAAAGAGACACTTATTTCATTGTTTGCTCAGATTACTGCGTATCAATGTCTAAGAGCCCCCCCCCCCCCCCCCCCCCCCCCCCCCCAGTGAGACTCTAAACTAAAACTCCATGCGCAATGTATGCACACCATCTTACGTACTTGTTAGTTCCCATTCCTTCTATTAGAAAGGCAGGCCCTAATGTGCTGTGAGAAAAGAGGACATGAACATGAACACATAAACTCCAATTTAACTCCAACTCTTAACTTCTAAAAGTTCCTTAAACAAATCAAAAGTCATTTGGTGACCGCAGTTTCAGTTTTACTGCCACTGCTGTTTGGAATTCTTTCCCAGTTGATCTCCGTCATGAGCGAACTCTCTGTTTTCAAGGCTGAACTAAAGACCCACCCACCTCTTTCAAAGGTCGTTCGGTTGTAAGTTTTTCGTTCTGGTTGAATGAACGGGGGAGAATGTTTTTGTGTGACTGCGGGTGTATCACTATCAGTGCATGGAAGCTGTTTTGAGTGTAAATTGATTATAGAAAGGCGCTATAGAAATGGTATCCATTGTTATTATTACTATCAATGCTTCTTCTTCTTCTCTTTACTTTAATGGCCACAATCAATGGGCTGATTTCATGGCACTTTCTCGTGAGGTTCATAGAGGTTGGTCACAAAAAGCACATACACACACACACACACACACACACACACACACACACACACACACCTTAAAACCCTTTCATCGCCAATGTCGCCTCTTGGCACCACAATGACTTAACACCCATGTCACTAAAAGGCATCAAATGAGGGTCTGTTATCCAATGGCCTTATGTTCTTCATTTTGGGAGGTATGGATAGGCCAGGCCCTATTTTATGCATGTCACAGAGGAATTCCCAATATTGCAAACAGAAGCTTTTCTCTACCCAGGTAAGTTTAATGGAAAGTTTTAGCTGAAATATGGCTGGTGTTGAAAGGGTTAAGCTACATTTGACCCAGGAAGGAATTAAATCAAAACCAGAATGATGACTCATGAATTAGAAACCATAAAACAAAAGATCAACACCATAGCAAGCAGCCATGACTTCAGTTCTATGAAGTTAAAGCAAAACGTAGCGTGAGTTACATTATAAAGCATTCATAGCTTTTTTCCGAGACAGCACACACCTCTACATCCTCTGCTCCTGAAGATTTGTTTGGTACGCAGGCTATTCGGGTGATCTGTGTGAAAAGTACACGCCTTGCGACAGCGCCCCCTGCTTCAACGGTGGCACGTGTACCAGCCTGGCCAGTGCCTACAGCTGTCAGTGCACTGACGTGTACACCGGACCCGAGTGCAACATCTTCAACCCTTGCGGCTCCTCTCCGTGTCAAAACGACGCGCAGTGCAGGAACGAGCCTTTTGAGGGCGAGGACTTCCACTGTGTGTGTCCCCAGGGATTTACAGGTAGCTGGTTAGGACTGTGTGTCGTCTGGTTATCACCTATTACAGGAAGTTTTTGTGTGTGCTTGTCGGGATGTTTTTCTGTCTGTTTTTGCAATACTGGTCAGAAAGTTGTAATGTGATAAAATGATGAAATATGATGGAGGGTAAAGTTTGGGTTACTGTATCTGCCACGCTAAAAAGAATATCAAATTAATAATCAATTAAATTTTGGAGTTAATATGGATTGTGCGTCGCGGAAATAATCAACAAGCAAAAGAAAGAACGAAACAAATATTCGGATTAGGGGAAATTCGGACACATGCACATATTTTTTTCCTTTTTTTGATTTACGGATTGCGCATGGGTTTCTGCGCGGAACATCCACATGTATGTGTACACGGCCTAATATTAATAACCTGTTTTTTTTAATTATTGTTTATCAGGATTAATTTAGCACTGCTGAACTATATTTTGCGCTATTGGTTTTTGTGTGTGTATATTTTGTAACAATGTAAGTATCTATTCCCTTATCCACACAACAGGGAAGACGTGCGAAACATCCCTCCAGCCTTGCGACAGCCAGCCTTGTCAAAACGATGGCACCTGTCGCTCCAACGGCACCAAGTTCACCTGCCAGTGCCCTCCAACCAGCGCCGGCGACCGCTGCCAGACCTTCATCCCCTGCGGAAGCTCTCCTTGCCTCAACGGCGGATTCTGCCACAATTCCGACAACACTTACGTCTGCCAGTGCCCCACGCACTACGAGGGCAGAGACTGTCAGGTGGCGCTGCCCTGTGCGTCTCAGCCCTGTGTCAATGGAACCTGCGTCGCTCAAGGTAGGTAAGAATAGGGCTAGTCATAGGCCTCTCTGCCCTTTTACGCCCCATTCTCAGTGAATTTGATTTATGACCTAAAGTGGTTTGCGTCTCCTAATCGAGCAGTAAAATTTTAAAGGAATCGCTATGTTTATTCGTCAAAAAACAATCCCAAAACAACAAAGGTTATTATGGTCAATCCCAAAACAACAATGGTTATTATGGTCAATCCCAAAACAACAAAGGTTATTATGGTCAATCCCAAAACAACAAAGGTTATTATGGTCAATCCCAAAACAACAAAGGTTATTATGGTCAATCCCAAAACAACAAAGGTTATTATGGTCAATCCAAAAACAACAAAGGTTATTATGGTCAATCCAAAAACAACAAAGGTTATTATGGTCAATCCAAAAACAACAAAGGTTATTATGGTCAATCCAAAAACAACAAAGGTTATTATGGTCAATCCAAAAACAACAAAGGTTATTATGGTCAATCCCAAAACAACAAAGGTTATTATGGTCAATCCAAAAACAACAAAGGTTATTATGGTCAATCCAAAAACAACAAAGGTTATTATGGTCAATCCAAAAACAACAAAGGTTATTATGGTCAATCCAAAAACAACAACGGTTATTATGGTCAATCCAAAAACAACAACGGTTATTATAGTCAATCCAAAAACAACAAAGGTTATTATGGTTCTTTATTGGACAAAAACGTTTGTAATCGTTTTGTTCATTAAAGGACCATAAGGCCTATTACGCCCCATTCTCAGTGAATTTGATTTATGACCTAAAGTGGTTTGCGTCTCCTAATCGAGAAGTAAAATTTTAAAAGAATCGCTATGTTTATTCGTCAAAACTTTAAAATTTGTATTTCAAATTTGCGTTTTCGTCCAAAAAATGTTTGAACTCATTGATGCTAGGTGCATTTTTTATATTAGTTAGTAGATCAATCATTCCACAACTGAACAACACAGTTAGTCAAAAAACCCACCTGTTTACTGTTAGTGTTTGTTTGTTGTTGTCATACCCTGGCTTAAAGACTCCAGGGATAATCCCAACAGCCGAAGCACTTGAACACTACGGTACTGAATGCGCCAGCTAGGGATGAGAAGATTACACATGTGACCGTTTTTGATTACCACGCCACGTGGGCAGCCACACTCCGACTTCGGAGGATTTTGGACTGATGATGTTATGCCAGGAGCTTGTCATGGCTAAAGACAATCCCCGCATAACTGTGCAGAACATAGCAACATTTTGATGTAGCCTTGGTGTTCTAGCTTATGTCAGTTGGTCTGCACACAGACTTATGCCAAGGCGAACGGGTGTTAGTATGACCGTATATCTTCTAAGAAGCAACTTACCATCACTATTTCTTGTTTTGTCTGTCAAGGGGGCGAGGACTATGTGTGCGAGTGCCTGCCCAACTACACGGGGCGTCACTGCGACCAGCATGTGTCGTCGTGTGACGCGGAGGTGTGCGTCAACGGGGATTGTGTGCCGCTAGGGGATGTGGAGCAGTGCGTCTGTCACCAGGGATTTACTGGTGAGTCTTTAGGGAATTTTTGTATAATAATAATAATAATAATAATAGTACATTTATGTAGCGCTTTACCTCAAATGAGCCCAAAGTGCTTTACAACCAATTATTCATCAACAAGTAGATAACAAAAATAGTATTTAAGAATGACACAAACCAGCAACAACGCATATACAAAGCAACTCTCTCTCTCTCTCTCTCTCTCTCACACACACACACACACACACACACACACACACACACACACACACACACACACACACTGGCACTGTTCGAGTTGCTTTCATATTACTTTTCATTCTGAGGACAGGATGGAAAAAAGCTGTCAAGCTTACTCCTTTATCCTCAATAAAGATCATTTTGACTTGACTTGACTTGACACATTTATCGACATCGACTCATTATTCATCTTTCATTCAGTAAGCCGTAGCAACTGAGTTGCACGGACTGACCACATACACTAACACACATACACAAACGTTAGAGGATACACAAACAAATACACTCGCACACAATGTACGCACGCAGACAGACTCACACACATGCATACAGACACACACATACACATGCGTGCACACATAACCCACAAAACCAACTAATACTGGTACTGCTCCATGTGGGGATACTGGGGGATCTTTGGTAAAATAGTTCCCCCACCTTGTGGAAGTTCTGTGCTTGTAACTTCCTCTAATCTGTCACTCTCTTTGACTCTGCCTTTTCCCTTCACTTTCTGTCATCTACTATCTTTCTGACTTGTTGGCCCATTCTTCTGCCTTTTTTCCCCTAAAACTGTTAAGCGAGATTCAATGTACAGTTGTTTTGTGTCTGTTATGGGAGGCACATTTATTCGTTCTCTGAGATTTACTATTGTTTTTTTTTCTTTCTGTCAAGTTGCCATGATCCTAGTCAGGCAGGGTTCCTGAAAATGCACAGATTGTGCATATTTATGCACTAGACCTCTCAAATCACCCCCTAGAATCTCAAACCATACGTGATATTTACCCTTTAAAATTTCGAATAGGGGGTGAGATGACGCATCAAAATGAACATGATGATTTGCGCGTTAACACAGTCGTTACTTTTCTGTAAGCTAACGATATTGCTCGCATTTCAATCATCTGCTTAGCCTGTAAGCTAATGCCACAAGCTGGAGTCACAAACCTAGATCTAAACTTTTACAAGATCATGCAGAGATGCCTAATTGTTGAAAACTCACTGCTCATTTGCAAACCCTTTTTTCAGCATCCAATAAATTGTTTCATACACTTGATGGTGCTTTCGAGCATGTGTATTATAAGCAGCATGCGCGGTAAGTAGGGTGGATGTTACATTATATTTTTATCTTGACCTTTTAAAATTTGAAACTGTGGGTGAAAATACCCCTTAAAACTAAACAGGGGGTGAGCGCACACTTGAACTCATTCAAGTCATTCCGGCCATGTATGTCCGGAATTAATAGCTGTTAATTTTATGCATTTGCTTCAAGGGAAGTAAATCTGTGTGCACACCATACCTTCGCTTCACTCCCTTAGACCACAATTTTGCCCCTAACTTTGCTTTTGTAGTGGTTCGTTGTGGGGGAACCAATCGGTGTAGAGAGTTTTTCTATAAAAAGTCTGATCTATCACTTCCCTATGTCTAAGCCTGAAGCAAAATCCTGTAATCTTCCTTCATTTCTCCTTTTGTTTATGTATGTTTTGTTTGTGTGTATGGCTGGAGGGATTTGTGAGTTTTTGTTAACAATTCAAAATCATTGCGATGCGAATGAGTTAAGAGAGGAAACAAATCAGGAACCCTGTCAAGATACATTTATGCGCCAGCCACTCTATCTAACCCTACACCCGTCTGTCCCCCTCTCAAGGCAGCAGCTGCGAAATAGAACAAAACGCCTGCCAGTCCCAGCCCTGCCAGAACGGGGGGCAGTGCCAGAGCGTGGGCTCCACCTTCTCCTGCACCTGCCCTGCCAACTCCACGGGCCCTTCGTGCCAGACCCTCCTGCCCTGCCACTCCCAGCCATGCCACCCTGAGGCCACCTGTGTGGAGGACGGGGAGGAGGAGGGGTTCACCTGCCTGTGCCCCCCGCACCTGACGGGGCCCACGTGTCATGACGAGGTGCTGCCGTGTCAGAGTCAGCCGTGCCGCAACAACGGCACGTGCGTCAGTGTGCCGCCCGAGTTTGAGTGCCAGTGCTCTCCGGCTTATTCAGGTCAGAATTGTTTAATGTATTTTTCGGATTATAAGGCGATACTTTTTTTGGTCAGACTGAGACCCCCCTGCGCCTTATAATGTGAGTAATAATATACCGTAAAAATGACTATAAGACGCACCTGTATATAAGCCGCATCCCTTAAATTGGGAAAATATTAGGTATTTATTCACATGTAGGCCGCATCAGTTTATAAGCCGCAGAGAAAATTATATGTGCACACATCAATTAGAACATGAGTGTTTAATGCTCTCAGATACTTTAAGCAGGAGATTTGAATCTATTGATCACCAACATCAATTTTGAGTCTAAAATAGGCTGAAGAATGTGGCCAGAAACAGATTTAATCATACTGATCAGTGTGTAGTGGGAGAAGATCCGCAGATAAGCCGCATCAGTATATAAGCCGCATGGGCCAAAGGTGAGGGAAAAGTAGCTGCTTATAGTCCCCATTTTGCGGTAGTAAGACAATGTAAGAATAAAATGTGAATTTTGTGTAGAATTTAGGGGTTGCGCCTATAGTCTGAAAATGATGGTAGTATGTTGGGTACATAACGGTGTGTGTGTGGAGGGGAGGGGTGTGGGGTGTGTGTGAGACAGCATTATCATGTGTTTGCAGTCATGTGCCTGTTTAAGAAATGTGTACGTTTTTCTGCAAAAAGAGCTGCAAAGATTACATCACGAAGAGTGGAGGCTTTCTGTCTTCTTGTGTAGCATTATTGACGTTACATGAACTGCATCATGTATCTGTCTAACCATGTATAAGCACAAGCAAACATAAAATCTGAAATTCTGTCTCTGAATGGTGACCTACATGATCTCCAGAATTGAATGCAATGTTCCAAGGGGATACCATCCACAAAAATCCATTGATCCAGTTTAACAGATGGGCAGACAAAAACACAAACTAACAAAAAACAAAGCAAGCCTCCTTAGTGGTTTCTTCGTGAGAAGAGAAGTTCAAAGACAGCTACGCAGGGCGTACTGGAGCTTTCTCGACAACATCTTTACATCTGACGCTAGCTTTGATGCAGGGCGAGCACAAAGCGCAAAGAAAATGGCTTCTGGTCCTTCATGAAGCACCTGGGGCTGGAACACGCAGGCCCAGGAAGCTGTGCAGGCCAAGACTATCGGCCAAGACAATGGTCTCAAAATTAATTTCCAGCAACCCAGGTTTTTGGGTGTTTTTTAGTCACTCTTGAACAGATCCCCAATTTCTACAGTGGCAGAATAGAAGAAAGGAAGGGGTGGTACCAACAGTCGAGTGCTCTAACCAACTGAACCTCATTCCTTTCATGCACCCTCTCCCTCACCGTGCCCCTACTCTTCCTATCCTCTCAGTCGCTCTTCTTGCCTGTCTTCCCATCTTAGTCTACAGCTATTAGTGTTGACCCAAAACACTTTGCTCCCTCACTTGTTCTTCTTCTACCAATGATGTCCACCTGCCGTAACCGGCAATAACTGACATATATTGGGGTTCAAAGAAAAATCACTGTGCTGGGGGGAAAAAAAAGCCTAGATAGATAAGAGAGCATGTAGAGCCGTTAGGCTAGTCCGAGAACACCTGGCCCCACACGAGAAACAAAAAGATAAAAAAAAAGATAGGAGAAGCGGTGGGAGAGGGAGAGGGGGGAGGGGAGGTTAGGGGAGTGGGGGGAGGGAGGAGGATGGGGAGGAGGAGGAGGAGGGGAGGAGGAGGGAGGGGAGGGGGAGGAGGGGAGGAGGAGGGAGGGGAGGGGAGGGGAGGGGAGGGACGGTGTGCGTTTATGCAGACCTAGCTTCAGCACCCTCGAGATGAAGGAGCTGAGCGTGGGGAACTGGATGATTTCTGGGGTCAGGGAGTTCCAGTTTCGGATGGTTTGGGGGAAGAAGGAATTGTTTCTGTAGTCAGTTCTTGAGGGGATTCTTTGGAATTGTAGGTTGTGGTTTTGTCTTCTGCTGCTGGGGGGTAGAGGTTGGAGGGAGCTGCACCTGACACAGACTATTCACCTGGTCGTCACTGGGAGAGGTAAAACAGTGGAAGGAGAGAGATGCAATATGTCTCCCAGTCTAACACTGACACCTATTTACAGTGAAGGAATATTGCACCCATCCTAAGCCATAATGATAATAATAATGATAATAATGTTCATTTCTGTAGTGCTTATTCTTCAGTCAGGGCTCTATGCGCTTCACAAAATAAATCTCACATGAACAAAACAATGTAACCAAAACACTCTCTCTCTCTCTCTCTCTCTCTCACTCTCTCTCTCTCTCTCACTCCCACTCTCTCTCCAACAGACACACAAACACACACACACACACACGCCTGTGCACGCACACGCACACGCACACACACACACATGAATGAACATTCTGCACACGCACACACGCACACACACACACCGGCTATGGGAAGTTTAACCTTTGTAACTATCGTCATTGTTGTTGTGGCAGGTCAGTTTTGTGAGGAAGTTCGAGGGACCTGCCTGAGTTCCCCTTGTTTGAACGGAGGCACCTGCCAGATGTCGGACCAGGGCATGGCCTGTGCCTGTCTGCCCCCTTACACAGGTAGGACACCTGCTGGGGATTCATGCAGTTCAGAAGACACAACATTCAAATGTGCATAGGCCATATCAGAGTCATGACCTGGGTGTGGCCCGGCCCCCTTAGAGTCTAAGGAGTTCTTGGCCGAAACGTTTGATCTAGGGAGGCTTCTTCTCTGACACCCTCTGTTTTCCGGCTCTCTGTAGAATTTCTTTTCACATCTATATACCATATCAGGCAAGTGTTTTTAAGAAATAACAAAAAATCATTCAAACTATTGAGGGTTGGCCGTCATTGAACATTTGAAGATAATTTATCACTCAGAAGAGCCACAACTATTTTGTATTAGGTCTGTTGAGTGGATATTATACCATGCATAACCTCCATGACAGACCTAAGTCCTTTGTCCTTTGCGATGGGTATCTTCTTTCAAGTCCTCCCTGAAAACATCTCTTCAAATCATAATCTGTTTCTTCCTACCCTGCAAAGCTTTCCCCTTGAATCGGTGTGTGTGTGCGTGTGTATGAGTGCGCATGTGTCTGTGTGAGCGTGTGTGTGTGTAAATGTTCATAGTCATCATTATTATTACGTATTGATCTGTGCATGGTTGTGTTGTGTTGTGTGCTAGATGCTCGCTGTGAAGAAGTGGTGATGGACTGTATTGATCTGTGCATGGTTGTGTTGTGTTGTGTGCTAGATGCTCGCTGTGAAGAAGTGGTGATGGACTGTATTGATCTGTGCATGGTTGTGTTGTGTTGTGTGTTAGGTGCTCGCTGTGAAGAAGTGGTGATGGAATGTATTGATCTGTGCATGGTTGTGTTGTGTTGTGTGCTAGATGCTCGCTGTGAAGAAGTGGTGATGGACTGTATTGATCTGTGCATGGTTGTGTTGTGTGTTAGGTGCTCGCTGTGAAGAAGTGGTGATGGAATGTATTGATCTGTGCATGGTTGTGTTGTGTTGTGTGTTAGGTGCTCGCTGTGAAGAAGTGGTGATGGAATGTATTGATCTGTGCATGGTTGTGTTGTGTTGTGTGTTAGGTGCTCGCTGTGAAGGAGTGGTGATGGAATGTATTGATCTGTGCATGGTTGTGTTGTATTGTGTGTTAGGTGCTCGCTGTGAAGAAGTGGTGATGGAATGTATTGATCTGTGCATGGTTGTGTTGTGTTGTGTGCTAGGTATTAGGTATTATTAGGTATTAGGTATTAGGTACTTTATAGTCACAGAGGCGTCTCTGTGAAATTCGGGTTGCTCCCACCTGGAGAGCGCGTCGCAGCCAGAGGCGCGCCACCCATTTTTGGTTGTTTTTTTTGCATGCGATTTATATGTGACTGATGAGGAAGGAAAGGGGTGTGTGTAAATTTTGACCAAATGACAACTTTTTCGTTGCCACTGGGTTTAACGTATGCTAAGTCAGTGCATGGGCACACGGGACCTCGGTTTATCGTCTCATCCGAAAGACTCCACATTCAGACCGTAAGGCCTAGTGCAAAGTGAGAGGAAAAGATCCCCTGTACCCAGGTGCTCGCTGTGAAGAAGTGGTGATGGAATGTATTGATCTGTGCATGGTTGTGTTGTGTTGTGTGTTAGGTGCTCGCTGTGAAGAAGTGGTGATGGACTGTGACCCTGGTCTGTGCAATGGGCGGGGGGATTGCTCCATCGATGAGCTGGGGGCCTACTGCGAATGTGACCCATCATTTCAGGGCCTCTACTGCCAGCTGGAAAAAGGTGGGCTGGGCTTGTTAGCCTTTGTGAAGAATACTGTGTGTGTGTATCTATGTGTGTGTGTGTGTGTGTGTATGTGTGTGTCTGTGTGTGTGTGTGTGTTCAAAACCTTCACTTGGCGGAAGCTTAACAAATAAAAGCCCCTCAAAATGAACAGAAATCGATAATTTTTTTATGCAGTTCAAAATGTTGTATTAACTCATTCAACACTGGCCGATTGTTTCCTTTCACAACCGTTCAACACGAGAGTACGCAACTCAGCAAACCCATGTAAACCAAACTGGTATAAAAGTATTCCCTTAATAGATTTCAAACAATGAAATGACTTCTAGTCTAATTTAAGGTCGGCAATGCTTGAAAATGAGTCGTTACTCTTGTCTTTGTCTTCTTTGTCATGCTTTTTTGCAAATCGTCATTAATCGTCCAGTAATAAAAATTTTACTTTGGAACTTTAAACAGACATTAGCTTTTATTATTATAAATAATGCCACACATTTTTATAACTGTACTGTTAAGCATTCTTTTGAAAATAATTTTTCTGTAATGAATGCAAACTCGCCTAGTGTTGAACGGTTGTGCAAGGCATGTACACTATCGCATATTCTCATGTAGAGAGTTAAGCTCTAATTCTTTTGTATATTTGCATAAACACTTTTTTTTTTGCTGTGACAACAAAAGGATAACATTTTCAAGCAAATTTTGAGGTATCATCCCAACAGCTGAAGCACTTGAACACTATGGTACAAATGCTAGGGATGAGAACATTACGTGTGTGAGCGTTTTTGATTACCCTGCCACATGGGCAGCCATGCTCTGACTTTGGAGGATCTTAGCCACAGTTAATCTCTGTCATTGTCTTTTCAATTGCAGTGGATGTGTGTGGGGACCACATTTGCCAGAATGGAGGGACTTGCACCAGCCAGGCGGCAACTGCTGTGTGTGAATGTCCGGCTGGGTTTGTGGTGAGTAGAAATCATTCGGTCATCGTCAGCACTGTTTAGGTTTTACGCAGGTCTCAGTTTCTGCATGCATGGGTGGAAGTAAAACATTATCTCAATCCTGAAATGACACGTTTCAATGTTCTCTGAATCTTCCCAATCCTGAAGTGGTGACCACATTAAAAATAAATTCTGTGTATAGGGGTGGAGATAGTGTTAGAATTGCATATCTATCATCTTTTTTCAATCTGCCATCAATTTTTGACGAAATAAGGCTTTACGCCCTCTTCGGCCTTTCGGCCATGTGGGGCATATCTGCCATCAATTTTGGCAGAAATGTTTGATTTTATAAGACCGTGGTTCTGGATGGCCAATCCTGAAGACCCTTTCTATCAGCTTTTTCAATCCTGATTTCAGGAGCAGTCCTGAACTACCTTCCCCCATGTGCATGTTTGGCCATAGTTGCCATCTATATCCATGATCATTTATTTTCACTTCATGTTTTCCTATGTCAAATTTGAAAGAAGCTCTGTGTATGTGCGTCGTGCGCATGGAATGCCAATACAAGTGGTCAAAGTCAGTTCTGTTATCCAGAATGCCAAGTGATCATTATGCAGTAATATTGAGGAAATATGTGACTATTTTAAGAATATTCTTTAGTTTAATATTTAAAGCCTTAGCGATACTCAAATTATAGGAGAAAGACAGTTTGGTGCAATGTTAAGGCTTTCACCAGTTTCATTTACACATGAAAGCATAGCTGCCAACTTTCCAAGAACCGGAATGATGGGAGATTGGTTCGGGAGGGTGTGTGTGAAGCATTGTGACTTTAACTTATAAACAATGGATCAGACTGAAGATCCATTTTAACCATATAGATACTAGCAAAGTCTATTATAAAGCGCATGGGATAATTTGAGAAGACAAAGTTAATTATCACTGAAAGAAACAAATGTTCAGCCCAAGTATCACCGAGTTTGTAAACTAGGGCTAAAAGAAAAAACCCTGACCATTTATCCTTAAAATAGATTGACCTGTTGTGTTTCGTTTCAGGGAGAGTTTTGTGAACTGGAGGACTGTGAGAACAGTGCGTGCAATGGGGGTTTCTGCCAGCCCACGGTGTACAGCAGGCCTGCACAGTGCTTCTGCGTCCCTGGTCTGAGCGGACCTTTCTGCAGCGATACCTTGCTCTGACCTTCCTTCCATCTTCCTGCGTTCATGCACGCTGCAACAAATGGATTTTACAGTGGAACCTTCCTTATTGGCCACTGCAACAACCATGTTTTGCTAGAGTGAATTCCCTTGGTAGCTGCTTGAGTACTGACCAAACAAGGGAATAACTCTCGCCAATAACCCTATTTGAGGCCACTAAATGGCTGCCTTTCGCAAGAGTGAATTCCCTTTTCAGTACTGACCAACAAGGGATTCACTCTCACTGTCAAGGGCGTTAACAACCCAAGTTGCAGAGGCCAATAAGACCCCCATTATGACTCCCTCCTTTTTGAAAACCCACTTCTCGCAGTCATTGCCCTTCTTTGTAAGTATTAAAATTACCTCCCTTATACAACTCTCCCCCACTTAGTACGTCATTTTTGGATGCTTTTTGAAGGTCTTCTAAGGGAGGTTCCACTGTATCGCCAATCGGGTCCCCTGTGGAGATACCAGGGGTCTTTTGTACAAATAGTTCCCCCACTTTCTGTGCCTGTAACTTCCTCTAATCTGTCACACTCTTTGACGCTGCCTTTTCCCTTTGCTTTCTGTCATCTACTATCTCTCCGACTTATTGGTCCATTCGCCAGCCTTTTTAAAAATTTTAAATCTTCCAATTAATGTTCTCCTTTGAGCTCCTCCGAAAGCGGAATGTGCTGGCTGAATGCAGCGGGGAGACCGGTGAAAACTGAGAAACGGACACATACGTATCTTACCGTTATGGCCATATGGCCTGGGAACGCAGAAGAAGAATCACTGATTGGCAAAAGGTTACGGTGAATAGCAAAATGAGGGATGGATACTAATGGTTTTCAACTGCAGTGGCAAATTATTTGATAGATAATTTGTGAAGAATCTCTATTGGGGCCAGCGCAACAGTGAAGGCTGTATGGCTAACAGCTTTGTTTGACGTTTTAATTTTTTATGCAGCAGTGGAAAATTATTTAAAGACCCACGTGTTAAAATCACGGTTTTCACGTGTTTTCCCTCTTATGGCTGGTAAGAAATCTTCCAAACATAAGAGGGAATGTGACACGTGACGTGGGGAGTCTTTAAAATTTACGGGTGAATATTTTGTGAAATCTCATTATTTGACAAAAGCATAAGTTTGGAGCTAACAGCAAGAGCTGTATCATTGGTGTTTTCCCCCCTTTTTGGGGGGTAGGGAATTGTTTTTTTACAAATATATTTTTTTTTTCCGACTCACACTAAAAAGCATTCTACGCTGGCATTTTGCAATCACATCTTGGGGTGTACTGGCCACATGTATAGAAGGCATTCCATGGTTATAGTGTTTTTGTTGTTGTAGCATTATCATAGTTTTGTATGATCCTTAATTTTCCAAGACTAATGCCGTGGTTTGTCTCAGTGTATCAAGAGTATGACGTTTATGTTATTGAAGAGCATGTTTACCACTTTTTTTTGTAAACCCCAGTCTTCCAATGGTTGTTTTGTAATCTAGTCTTTTTCTCCAAGTGCCATTATACACTGTTTATGAATCAGCTCTTCTGAAGTGTTCTTCTCTCGTAATGTACAATTTACTTTGTGAATCTCAGCTCTTCCAACACACATGCTGTGATGGTCTTCCCCTTTCTTTATTGCAAGTCTGAACATTATTCATGGGTGCAGGTGGTATGCCTGATGCTTCAATACAAATAGGAATAAAATATTAAATGCCAATAACTCGCAAGTTTTTCTCTAATATCCTTGAAAGTGTTAATCATGTTGGTAAATCCAAATTATGATACACGTTTTCTTCACTCACAACACAAAACAGATTACATTTACATGTACTGTTTCGTTGACTTCCTCAGAGTGACTGATTTGGTAAAAACGTCTCTCTCAGCTGTGATTCTCAGGATTTTCCGCCAATCTTATGAAGATCTGCGAAAAGAGGGTTGTAGATCCCTGAAAGGACGGCCCCCTCGTCCCTGTTCATGACTGCTGTTTGTAGACAGATGTGAATGGCCTCCTTTGTTTTTCGTCATTTCCAGTCTCTTTCCCTTTCTAGTATCTTAGCCCTCTCCCAGTGTATATCCCCTCCCAGAGAACCACAGCTGAGCATGAGACGTTTTCACCGAACCAGGTGCTCAGAGGACGTCCACAGGAGTGGACGAAACAGTCAGTAACGGTCATCTGTTTTGTGCTGGGTGGGAAACAAAAAGTGTCCTAATTTCTCTCTCCCTCTCTCCCGCCCTTTCCAGATCTGTGTGTGAGACGTCTTTTTTTTAAAAAAACTCCGGCTTGCATTGTGAAGAAGGGAAAACTACTGCCTGCCCGTTCATTAACAGTAATATAGAAAGCTGCATCCCATGTGGGGATGCCAGGGGGTCTTTTGTACAAGTAGTTCCCCCACCTTCTGGATGTTCTGTGCTTGTAACTGCCTCGATAGTCTGTCACTCTCTTTGACTCTGCCTTTTCCCTTTGCTTACTGTCTATCTATATATTATCTTTCTGCCTTACTGGTCCATTTTCCTCCCTTTTTTCAAGAACATTTTCAGATTTTTTTTGGCTGATGACGGACATGCTGAACCTATTTCTTAGTCAGGTGCACAACGGCAGCATGACACATCTGCGCTCATAATGAGGCTTTATACTGAAAATTCTCTGCCCCTGTTTGGTGTGAACGCCACCTACATAAGATTATCGTCCTTGCCTGTCATGAAGTAGTAGCTTATAGCCACAGAAAATGATCTGCTCCTGACTCGTCACTATGTGGCATGGTCAGTTCAGGCATAAAAGTATCACCCTTTTGTGTCGGCAAGAAGTAGAATAAAGCCTCATTAACAGGAAACTGTCTGAGCGATCAATGAACAAAGCTGCATGCACAAGGTTGCTTCTAGTTTTGCAGCACATTTTAAAAAAATCATATATATGGTCAAGATCTACACAAGACAAAATGAGATATCTATTGTGACATTACAATTGCAGCCAACTTATTTGTTATGTATAGTCATTTACTTGTATGTGGTCAGTGCAATCATTTAGATATTGATGTGTATATGCGGTATGGTTTGTATCTTAAACTGCTCATGTTGAAAACGATTCTGCTGAAAATGTTGGGTTTGTGTATTCATGTGCGTGTGTCTGTGTGCTTTTTTTTTGTTCGCAAGTTGAAATTGCTAACTTAAACAATTCTGCTTACCATGTTGGTCATGGTCATATGCAAGAGGAATCTAACAATATTAATTACTTTCTTATTGTATTGGATTTGTGCACATTACTATTATCTATGATTACTCTTGCTCATCTATGAGCGCTTTCCATTGCGAACTGTCAGCTTTGTATTGGATTTGTGTACATTACTATTATCTATGATTACTCTTGCTCATCTATGAGCGCTTTCCATTGTGAACTGTCAGCTTTGTATTGGATTTGTGCACATTACTGTTATCTGATTACTCTTGCTCATCTATGAGCGCTTTCCATTGCGAACTGTCAGCTTTGTATTGGATTTGTGCACATTACTGTTATCTATGATTACTCTTGCTCATCTATGAGCGTTTTCCATTGCGAACTGTCAGCTTTGTATTTAAATCCTGACTTTCTTCTTTATGTTCTTTGCTGTCCCATCTTCTGGGCCATACAGTGGCGTTGCTCCCACACCGCTCATTCCGAGTCCCTACTCGCAGCCACGCCTCCGCACGTTCAGGTCGCAGAATCCGAGACCAGCAGTCCAAGAGGAGCGAATCTATGTTAGGCCGTCAGGAGGCAACCAACCGAGGAGACACTGCACTGCTGCTGAGTCACTTCGGTGGAGTTCAATAGAGCCTGTTCAGGACACCACCTACTAAGCCCCCTACTGACGACACTATTCTCTTAGTCGCGGAGCCAACGTGAGGTCCTCCTCCGAGGGCGCCACCACAACCGTCCACCGACAGCTCCCCAGTTGTTGTTGTTGTCTTACCCTGGCTAGACTCCAAGGATCATCACAACATACGAAGCACTTGAACACTAAGGGACAAATGCACCAGCTAGGGATAAGAACATAACATGTGTGACCGCTTTTGATTACCCTGCCACATGCGCAGTCACACTCTGACTTCGGAGGATTTTTTCTTTATGAAGTGTGTTTAGACAGTGGGATTTCTGTACATGTGGAACTCTTGGATGTGTTGTAGGTGAAACAAATGGCTTGATCACGGTCTGTGTTTTGAGTTGTTTTTGTAAAGATTTTAGAGTGTATTTTGTAAATGAAAATGATTGATAACATAAGATCTTTGCTCATTTTACCTGTCTCCTGCGCTTGTCTCAATGACTGGTGAATTTTAATAAAAACTTTGCTTTTGCAATGTTTATACAGTGAATGATACTACAGTTACATTTACTAGTCTACTATATGTGCTGACCCTTTTGCAATGTTTATGCAGTGAATGATACTACAGTTACATTCAATAGTCTACTATATGTGCTGACCCTTTTGCAATGTTTATGCAGTGAATGATACTACAGTAAGGCCGTGTACACACATAAGTGGATATCCCATGCAGAAACCTGTGCGCAATCCATAAATAAGTGAAAAGATTTGCGCACATGTCCGAATTTCCCCTATATGCGTAAACTTTTATCCTTTCTTCCACTTATTTAGGGTTTTCAGTACAGAACTTACGCGTCTCTCCCTGACCATACCCGTAACCAGTCCACTCTTCCTTCCTTCAAGTCCCAACTAAAAACCCACTTCTTCAGGAAAGCTTTCTCTCTGTAAAGTCTATGATCCTTTCCCCACTCTTGTCTTCCAGCTCATTGACGTTGAGTATGAGGTTAACGCGTGCGCATGTGTGTGGGGGTGGGGGGGTGGGGGGGGGGGGGTGGGGGGGGGTTGAAGGGAGGTGGGTGTTAGTGTGTTGTGTTATGATTATATGCAATGCATTCTCTAATGTATTCATTTTCATAGAGATGTATGGTGAGGATACGTGAATCAGTCTGTTAGAAATGTTTGTACGAATGGCGAGTGAAAAGCGCATTGAGTTGCTTTGCAAGATTATGCGCTATATAAGCATTATTAATTATTATTTTATTTAATGTGAACTCTGCCTTACACTTACTAGTCTACTACTCTATGTGCCGACCCTTTTGCAATGTTTATACAGTGAATGATACTACAGTTACATCTACTAGTCTATGTGCTGACCGTTTTGCAATGTTTATGCAGTGAATGATACTACAATTACATTTACTACTCTATGTGCTGACCCTTAGGGCACATACACATTAGATCCGCAATCCTCAAGTTCCGTTCGGAAACCCTATACACTTACATAAGAAATAAGCGGATGGGATTATGCATGGGTTTCCGAGTGTAATGGGCACACTCTTTCAGATTTCTTACTTCCACATTTTTTGGGCGCATTGCGCATGGGTTTCCGCATAGAACTTGCGAGTATATGTGTATGTGCCCTTATCAGAGTTCATTTTCTCTCTCTCTGTCTGTGTCTCTCTCTCTTTCTGTCTCTCTCTCTCAACACACTAACAAAGGCCTTTCCTTTGTTGTATGGCTCTATTGGGGTGCAAAACTCTCAATAGCCAGGACATTAAAAATCAAAACAAAACATTCATGATAGGAGAATTATTAAACAAAAATAACAATCCACAAAAAAGGTCTTGAAAAACAACAATAGGTTTAATACATTATAGAGTGGAAAGCATAATTGGCAAAAGGAGGGGAGGAACGGACCACCAGCCATACACTTTTTCACCAATCTTTTCATCAGGTTCAGACTTTTTCACCAAGCAATGGAATGCGCGTATAGGAGGTTCTACTTTCTGGAACTGGAAACAGGGTTTGTAATGGCTCCTCTTCTTCTTCGTTCGCTCAGACAGTTTCCTGTCATATGAGCGTAGATGTGTCATGCTGCCGTTCTGCGCCTACGAAATAGTCAGGGCCAGCATGTCCGACTTCGGCTGAAGAAATCTTTTAGAAGAAAAAAAGGCACGAAAATGGACCAGTAAGATAGAAAGATAGCAGACAGTAAGCAAAGGGAAAAGGCAGAGTCAAAGAGTGATGGATTAGAGGAAGTTACAAGCACAGAACTTCCACAAGGTGGGGGAACTATTTGTATGAAAGACCCCCGGTATCCCCACTGGGGATAACGGCTCTATGGACTGCATTGCCTTCATGAAAATAGTTTGTGGAGCTGCTTACTCGACTGTTGATGGTACGTGTATGTTTTCTGAGGAATCCAACGTTTACCTTCCAGCGTGACCCCCCCTTTCCTGTCCAGAAAAAATGCTGCTCAACTTCTTTTCTTTGGGCTTATAAAATAATCGTGGCACATGCATGACAACAGAAGAGACCTCCACATTTCATTGTGATACTGGAAGCGTTGTAGGTATTAGAAAAACATGGCTATGCAAGTAGGTCGCGATTCAACCACTAGAATTCAGTTGAAGTTTTCAGAAATGCATTGCTAAAGTTGTCCGTCCTGCTGAGCAAAGTATTTGTACGAGACTGAACAGATGCATGGATGCTCCATCTTGCAGGATGGCCTGAATAGCAGGATTTTTAAATTCCCTAGATTCGCCGTCGCCGCATTATCAGAATTTGAGAAGCAACGATTTACAAACGCGCACACTTGTACTATAAAAAGGGCCTACATAAGCATTTGCAATATTCAAAGGAATGTAGCACTTGTACTAGTCGAGAGAGGTGAAAAAAAGAGCAGTAAATGTGTGTGTGTGTGCGCTTTGCCGGGGCCGCCCCCTTGCTGGATTTTGTTTTAAATTTCCCAGGAGCACCCATGTAGATGTGAAAGAAATGAAACAGACCTGATTGGTTTATTTCATCTACAGAGTGCAGCAGGGTCAATGTCGACTTACGATTCCAGAAAAAGGTCATCGTTACTATGTTTCTTCCAAATGCTAGAACTGATCCAATCCAATCAGCGTACGTATTTGAAATAAAAAGGAAGAAAAAGATGCCCAAATTGTACGAAACATTACCCTTCTGATCTATCCACAGTTGTAAAATAAATGGAAAACCTATCATTGAGTCATCAATACAATCTCCCACTCCGTGCATGCACATTTTTTTCTTTGGCGTATTTTAGTTCTGAAGATCACAGTTATGAAGCAACCAAGATCACACATCATCGCACACATCAGCGTATGGTTCTTGCATCTACAAAGCTTCTAAACAAACCCACAGCAAATTATTCTACATTCTCTGGTCAGGTTTGATCTCTCTCGTGCACAAATTGTGCTCTCTCCACAGTAATCGCTCTTCATTTTTTGGTTGCATTTCCATGATTATTGTTGTTCAGTCTAAAAAATACAAAGTCCTTCGAACAGAAATCCTTAATTTCACCTCCTTTCATCAAAAAAACTAATCTGTTTCTACAGGAAACACAGCAAAAATGCAAAATAATGAAAATGTTCTGATTACAAAGACGCCTACGAGCACACACACTCAACTAGCTATAAATGCAACCCAAAGAGAAGTAATGCAACAGGGAGAGAGAGACATATAGTGCAGACATAAAAAGAATCAATTTGCTGGGTTGAGGAACGGTAACAACATTCAACATCCATGTGTATCGTTTACACAGTCCCATAAACAATTCACCACCTTTCAACAAATCCTTAACCAAAGCTCAATGCTACCTCCAAGCAAAACCTTTTCTTCCTCAAATGGAGTACACAAACCCATTCATCAAATCTATTTTTCACACACACATGAACAGACTGTATCATAATCAAATGAAGCCATATTTTGGAACATGTTCATCAAATTTCAAGCGTTTAATTCTTATGACTATATAGATAGTAGAGAAGCAGATAAGCTGCAAAACATACATGTTTGATAAGTGATAAGGCTGGGAAAGTGAAGCCAGATAGAAAATTGATTTCTTTTGAGTCATCCTCAATTTTAGATGTTATTCTTCGATTTTGTATCAAGACTATAACAATGATCAATGGTTTTGTCAAGACAGTTTTGGCACATTGTGAAACCATCAAGTAGATTGTCAAATTAATACATGTAAAGAGGTATTCCAAAAAATTGTCATTACCAAAGAGCTAAAAACAAAAAACAAGAAATCAGGAGTGTAAAATGCAGACTAGTACGAATTTTGCGTAAGAACAGTTCAGAGCTGTAAATAAGCGTTTTGACATAGCATATTTTAAAACTCAAATGATCAAAATAAATAAAATTTAAAAGAGGCAAAAAATCCAAAAAGTTACAAAGGCCATTAAAAATAGACTATTACTGTTACAATAACAAGAGACGCCCATCATATCAAACATGCATTCTCACCAATGTAATTACTTTAGACCAACGTTTTTTTCCAGTTTTTTTTACAACATAAGCACTGAGTAAACTTATAAAGTAAAGTCAAACTTCCAACACTTGACTTAGTGTATAAAAAAAATACATTCACCAAAAATTAAAGACATTTTCACAACAGTATCACAAACATTAAGCCCAATAAATAATCCACAACATTTAAAGGAACGCAAACTGATGTGTTTATGGACACAAACAGACATCCAGCTTGTGGCTTTATCTCCCTTTTTAAAAAAACCCAAGTCATTTTTAAGATAATGAAACTGCACATGATGGTTTTTTTTAGGCAGAGATTTACATAGAAAACCACTGTAAAGTTTCGAATGTGATCAAATTCTGAAGGAGAAACTTGCACTTTTTAAAATCATTCTGCAGTTGATTTGGAGACAATCAGCTTTACCAACAGAAAATTCTTCTTCGTCGTCGTCAGACACTTTCCTGTCAAATATGAGCGCAGATGCTTCATGCTGCCATTAAGCGCCTAACTAAGAAATAGGCCCATCAAGTCCGTCATTGGCTGGAGAAAGATTCAAAGGTATTAAGAATGATATTATGAGCCAAAACATCAAAACAAAGAGAGTGGAGGAAGACGTACTGTTTATGCAGGGAGCCCTTCTTCAAATTCTGATATTTTCAAAAATGTCATATCTTCTACAAAAATGAATAACAAGATCAGTTGAAGATCATGTGTCCACAAACCAGTCACCAATCACACAAGGTTTGAATTAAATTTGTAAAGAAATTGCGCACATGGCAGGACAAATCCAATTCGTTATGCAGTTGATTGACTGTAGTCCTTGGATATGTGGTACAGCATTCCAACACAGGAGGGTGAGACATAACACAGTGCTAAAACACCAACATATTTTCTTTGAAAGTATATTGAATTAATAAATAAACGAATAAAAAAATAAATTCACGAAATAAATGAAGGTATCAAGAAAATAGTAGAAACCATAGGATGCATGATTTGATTAATAGCAGTCTTTTTTGATACACTGTCCTCAAACTAAAACATAATTATTGCACACCGATAAATGATTTTCAAAATACTGTACCAGTTAAAAAAAAGAAGTGACAATCAACATAGTTATGTCAAACATAAGGCTTGTGTTGCCTTTTTTTTCCAAATTTGTGCCGACTCATTTCATGCTAAAAGTATGCGCTAAAAATATACACCATGTGTAAGATGTTCAACAATTCACAGTACGTTTCACATGTCAAGAGTTTTAATAAAGCAAGACGCCCATTCTTAATTAAAGTATTGAAAATAAATATGATACAGTTATATCAAGATCAGAATTAGAAAGAAAATGACCAACATTTAGGACCTAGAATTGTTTCATACAAGAGAGGGGGAGAGAAGAGTGGAAGATTGATAGCGTCAATACACCACCTTATTTAACAAATATTTTGAATTGGGGGGTAGAGGTGGAAGCTTTTTCAATGATTATCCGACTTTTTAACAAATTTTAATGCTATTTTTCCACTTGTTTACACACATTCAACGACAGTAAAACAAAACAGAAAGATTAAGTACACAAATGGCCTTGGTGGGAACAAGAAATTGGATATGTTAACAAACGTGAAAATGATTGGTGTGTGCCATGCTGATGAATTAAACAGGCAAATTAAAACAGAACAAATAGCACAAACAAACAAAACACGACCCAATAAATTATGACGCACACACACTAAATAACGCGTTGCGAGTCAACTGGTACATTCTTTTTCCAATTCAATATTTTTTTTAATTGAAGGTTTTTAAAAGCATTGCTATAGCTTTTTTCAAGCTTCAAGTACATGCCAATTTCTTTATAGACCCATCTGTTTTTGACAATCCCTTCTTTGCACTACAGTGAAACAGTTGGTTTGATTTAAAGTCACTCTTTGGGAGAACAATATATTTAAAACTCAGGTTTCGTTTAAGAGAGAAAATCTATCTAAATACTCACCACTCTCTCTTTTTTCTCTTTAATTTCTTAAGAACCTGGCTACTTTTTTCTCTTTAATTTCTTAAGAGCCTGGCTAACATGCCAATGGTTTTATTATCACAAAATTACACACAGAAAATTGCACTCTGCACAAAGTGTCTGTAAAAATAAATACATAATAAAAGCAAAAAAACCAACAAAAACTAAGCACCTGGTGAAAATGCGAATGAAACCACCTAAATTGCACAGGCCTGGACAACATAACGGAGGCAGAACAAACAAAAACTAAGCACCTAGTGAAAATGCGAATGAAACCACCTAAATTGCACAGGCCTGGACAACATAACGGAGGCAGAACAAACAAAAACTAAGCACCTGGTGAAAATGCGAATGAAACCACCTAAATTGCACAGGCCTGGACAACATAACGGAGGCAGAACAAACAAAAACTAAGCACCTGGTGAAAATGCGAATGAAACCACCTAAATTGCACAGGCCTGGACAACATAACGGAGGCAGAACAAACAAAAACTAAGCACCTGGTGAAAATGCGAATGAAACCACCTAAATTGCACAGGCCTGAACAACATAACGGAGGCAGAACAAACAAATAACTACAGTGATGTCCCGAGGCTCAGGTCATAGGCCACTGACCTATTAAAATTGAAAATGTCCTATTGTGTTCTTCCCTGTCATGACAAATGTCTGATGAAATGTTTAGCACTGGCACGCTTTGTCTTGTTGATTCTGAAAGCGCCAAGACATTGTCCTATTGATATCTTTTGTTTCAGGACAGTGTGTCCCATCACTATTCGATCCTTGGTACATCACTGTAACTAAGCATAATCCAAACTGGCACAGGTACCGATGCCTGACTAGTGGAGCAAGAAGCCACTCCAAAATTGCACCAATATCAACTCTGACAAATAGCAGAGTGAATCAGACAACCAAAAAACAAACACAAAATGCACCATTTCACCGCAGCATTTGTCATCACTTTGTAAGAGATGTTCCACAAAATTGCACTTAAAACTAATCCAGCATAATATAATCAAAGAATGAAATAGTGATCCACGCACTGCTAGATGATTGGCATCGTAATCAACTTTGGTGGAGGGGAGTTAATTAGAAAGATTTTTCCCCCTTTGTTCAATTTTGTAATCCAGCATACCCCCCCCCCCCCCCCTTGTATTTATTTACTCATGCTCTATAACATTAACAATGTTAACATTTTAGAAAAAGACTGAGAAAGAGACAGAAAAAAAATCCAATCTTCAAAGAGTGATGTCTTAAAAAGGTAAAAAACACCCAAAAACCCACCAAAATATGAATCTTTAAAACTAAACGTTATGTTAACAAAACATTCCAAAAACTTTCAATCATAAGCTCAGACCTCTGCTCTCATCCTTCGCATCAATACTAGCGGAGCGGAGATTGAATAATAGAAACCGGGTATAAAACGAAGGAGCATACAGTAACTGCCTTCAGAATCACAACTCTCCTAATGGATTCACGCAACACATAATGTGTTAGAGTGTATGCGGTATTACTAATCCACTTAATAGCAAAAACAATCCAAAAGGAATGGGATCAAAATAAATGCATGGCATTTTAATTTCTTACTGATTGATAAAGTTAAATGTTGTCATTTCTCAAGACCCACTTTTCCAGGAACAGGAGGCAGGCAAAAAAACAAACTGGGGGTGGGGTGGTCAAAGGTGGGTCAGTAAACTATCATACAATTCGAGTTGAAAATTAAACTCAAAATTAAATATACATCCCCTACGAGTATTTTTTACCCATCACGAAAACAACCAACCCAACATTGTCACTAAGGAAAGAAAATAACCCTTAGTTCAGTTTGCATGTAGGAAAGTTCCAAAGCCTTGCAGCTAGAGGAAAATTAACTTGCTAAAAGGATTCAGTGTGTGTGTTACGATATAAGTCCGAGGACGTCTCTCTCTTTCAAACTGTTGAGCCATTCTTGCTGAGAAAACAGAGATCTTCAAGCGATGCAAACTCCAGTAAAAGAGAGGCTTCAACTCACAACCAACAGCCCAGCAAGCAAATGCATTCACATTTTGACAATACCCCCCCCCCCCCCACACACACACTCAGTACTTTGTTCATTAAAAATTTACTCCCTTGTTGGTTTTTCATGCAAATCCTACAACCCACTTTTGTTTTTGTATCAAGTACTTCCAAAGCTACATGCGAGATAATAGGATTAAACAAAAGTGCCTGACTTCCCCCTTCAGTACATATTAAAGAAAAGTTTCCCATTTTCATTTGAATCCCGCAACATACCTTTGTTTTTGTACCAAGTACTGTACTTCCAAAGCTGAACATGAAATAATGTCTTTAAATTAAGCGCCTTGACTCGCCACTTCAGCGCTATGTCCAATCGAAATAAGTTTCCCATTTTCATAATGTATGCTAAAACATACTGTTTTATTTTTTGCCAAGTACTTCCAAACCCATGGCTTTAAGCAAATTACAGTGACTTTCCCTTAAAAACTTTTTAACCGAAACAAAGGTTTTCAATTTCACAAGAATACCTTTCTTTGATACCAAGTCTTCCAAAGCTGCAGGCGGTATAAATAAATGGAGTTAAAAACAAAGCACCTTGTCAAATCAAAACGAAATTTACTATTTTCATCAGAATACTTTTTTTTATATACCAAGTCTTCCAAAGCTGCACGTGGTATATAACAAAAATAGCAATAATATGGGTACGTGCGATGATGATAACCTTTGCCTGAAGTTTCGCTTTGAGCTATAAACCCAGCCCTTACTTCAAGAAGCGTAGTTTCTTGAGGGAGAGGATTTTCTTCAGGCAGTAACCTGCACAAAAAAGGCCTGAATTGAGGCTTCATACATACCCACATGCACCCCTGCGTTAATCAATAGCGCCTTGACTCCACCCCATCCAAATACAGTGGAATCTCAGCATTGCGACCACCCTACAGACTGGCCAAAACTGCCCGTAATTGTGAGGTGGTCGCTTATACTGAAGACACTTTTACTATTTTAGTAATGAATAACAAAGGGAAGAGACTGAGTAACACTGTCCAGATTACTGAACTGTCCTCGATACTGAGCTGCCCGTTAAGCGGGGTTCACTGTAAACCACACACACACAAAAAGACCAGCTGTTTCGGTTTCAGTGCACGTACACACACGCGGAACTTCCGCACGGAAACCCTTTGAATAAGTAAAATTAAGAAGGAAAAAATAAGCAGACACGTTTCCACGCGGAAACATGCGCTTATTTATTTCCATCTTTCTTTTACTTATTTACGGGTTTCTGTGCGTAACTTCCACGTATAGCTGTACACAGCCTCACAGTAATGTTTGTTCTCTTATTCCTTCTTCTCTGTTATTCCTTCTCTCACTCCTTCTTCTTCTCCTCCTTGGACTTGATGACGTCATTCCTCAGCAGGCCGTCCTTGTCCTCCTCCTTGGCGGGGTCTGCCTTGACGGCGCGGCGCAGGGCGTCCCACATGCCCCCCATGAAGACGGCGCAGAAGAGGTTCTCCAGGGGCACGAAGGGGTCCACGATGCCCAGCAGGATGGAGCTCAGCTTGAAGTAGACCAGGAAGATCACCACACCCAGGTAGATGAAGGCGTGGGGCACCGCGATCAGGTTCAGCCGCTCGCACAGGAAGATTATGGAGGCCACGATGCACGCTTTCGTCACGCTGTGTAGAAAAAATTGGATGAAACGCTTTCCTGGTAAATGTGTTCTTTAGTGCAGGGTTCATAGCCAAACAGCGTCCTAATTTTCCCAAACTTTCAAAGCCCAACTTCAGGGTTTTCAAAGCCCACCATTCACAACTTACATATCCCACATCGAAGGTTTTTCGGCAAGCCGCACAATATGCTGAGCGCTTGTTGGTTGCATCCTTTCGCAGCCATACTTTATATGCAGAATTTTCGAGCCAAAGCTCACTGAAGACACATTTGCCTGGCATTTTGCGCTGTACGTGTAAAGACCCGGATGTCTTTAAAGGGAAGCAACTCGCGTCAAATCCGGTTAAAAATCGAAAGTAAGTCACACCGATCGTATGCATCAAAATATTCATTTTATTTCATAATTATAATTTTTTTCTTGGTACGATGATTCAAAATTAAGGTCCTGGACGATTTGGGGGGCAGATTGATGAAGATTTGACAGTAGCTCAAAATTCACAAACTTTCAAAGACACTACTCTTGGTTTTTCATTTTTCACAAACTTTCATGGGCCTTGAAAATGAAGTCTATTTTCCCCAAACCTTCCCAACTGCTACGAACCCTGTAGTGACACACACGCATGAACGCACATGAACACATGCACACACACGCACATGAACACATGCACACACACACGCATGAATGCACATGAACACATGCACACACACGCACATGAACACATGCACACACACGCACACATATCTTCGTGTTTACGATGCTCAGTCTCAAAGTCTGCTTGTTTCAGTTTTATGAAAATAATCCTAGCCTGGTCCTAACCCTATGAGGGCCTCTCATATTTTAGAATGTGGAGAACTGGCTATGTGTATCCTCCTGGCTAGTCCAGATTTTAGAGGTTTCCCTAACTAGAACACACACACTTTGATAGTCTATAAAAACCAAACGGCTATGGCACCAGTCCACATTGACAGGGGTATGTAAAAAATAGCGCCCTCGGCGAACTCGAGCATCTTCAATTTTTTATATTTGCTCCCCCCTTCGCCAAAGCTTCAGATAAAATGATAGTGACTTTTAAAATAATAGGAAAAAGTCACAAGGGACTAATTCGAAAAACTAGGTGGATATGAGAGCAACTGGGCTCTGCAAACGTCTGTTTTCTGGCCAAATGTCCCAAGTAACTGGAGCAGTGTGCTCACTTGCGTTGTCACAAAAAAATAGGGGGAGAGATTTTCACAGCTTGGGATCAACGTTCACTTTGGTGGACGTTTTGCCTGGCTCAACAGCTATGACAAGGTGGAAAATAACGAAATTTTGCAACATAACTATTGTGATAATGGTCTATCACATGACACCATTTACATTTTTGTGACAAAAATGAGGAGTGGGGGGCTAAAATACATGTTTGCATCACTATGAATAAGATTACCAGACAATATTATTTATCTGGCAAATTGACCATAGCACATTATCTATCAGCTCTATATGTTGTGCAAAGTCAGTACAACAGTTCACTTCCTCACACACAGACATGGACGCAGATACACACATACAGAGGCACTAACACACAGAGAAAAGCACACACGCACATACTGAGGCACGCACAAACACACACACAAAGGAACACAGAGGCACGCGCGCGAACACATACACACAAATTATGGGGCCAAAAAATCCATGTAGACATTTTCAAGACAAGTTGTCAACTCACAATGTTGGCTGAAGGATCTCACTTGTTCCAGGCGCCCAGATTCCTCGCACCAGCCGTTCAAAATTCTTGATGATTCCACTTCCATTTCCTGCAGGAAAACACACCAAAAAGATACAACATTAAGATTATTTGCAATTATGCTGACGGTCATGACAACTTCAGGCTCTTTGCTCAAATGGCTTTTATCATTGGCTTACATTACTCCGTAGCAGGGGCCAACAGTAGCATGAGAATTGTACAATAGATGATTTTCTACAGTAATGGAAAATCATGGTACAGTTTAGTCTCTTGTGGAAGTCTATGACTCTCAAACGAGGGGGCCTTGGCACCGGCTCTAGTGCTACAGCCAAAGGGATGGGCTGGCCTTTGGGGACCTTCCTCAAACCCCTTTGGCCGAGAGTGGGGATGCACCCTGGGCAAAGCATCTCCACTATAAACAAATTCTAGCCCAGCCCACCAGAATAGCATCTGCCCCCTCTGCTATAATGGTGGTCATGGTCGGAAACGACTGACTGGCATATTATCTGATAAACCAGTCTGTATTCTGATGAACGATTAGGATAAAATAATTAAAAAACAACCACATATGCACTCACATACACACCTTGGTATTAACCATTTCCTGGTATTAGTATTATTTTCTAATCATACAGACTCATCTCTGTGAAGCATGAGAAAATGGCACCGTCGGTATCATTCTCGCGATGGGTAGGCAACGGTCAACTATACTCACAACGTGTTGCGAAAAAGCTAACGATTGCCAGCTGCTGACTGACCTTTGACAGTGCCGATGAGCACGATGACGAAGTAGGCACTGGGGTAGAGCTTGGCGGTGTGGATGACGCCGTGGTAGACCTTGTGCGCCCGCTGCACCTCCTTCAGCATGCACAGCACCAGCTTGAAGGGCAGGAACCGCGCTGCCTTGTAGACCAGGTCAAACGGGCAGTAGTTGATTATGTACCTGCAACATTTTAACATGGTAGTCAGCTTGAAGGGCAGGAACCGCGCTGTCTTGTAGACCAGGTCAAACGGGCAGTAGTTGATTATGTACCTGCAACATTTTAACATGGTAGTCAGCTTGAAGGTCTTGTAGACCAGGTCAAACGGGCAGTAGTTGATTATGTACCTGCAACATGTTGACATGGTAGTCTGAGTCAGCATGAAGGGCAGAAACCTATCTTGTAGACCAGGTCAAACGGGCAGTAGTTGATTATGTACTTGCAACATGTTAACATGGTAGTCGGCATGAAGGGCAGAAACCTATCTTGTAGACCAGGTCAAACGGGCAGCAGTTGATTATGTACATGCACATTTTAACATGTAAAAAACATCAGGAAAATTTAAAAATAACGTGATGGGTTGGGAAAATACAAAACACTAACGCAAATTTACTAATTTCCTAATGACTAATTTTCAGCACATTGCATCAAGTTCAGCTAGACAGTTCAGACAGGTCCTGTTACCCTTTATGTCAGCAAGTTCGTAGAACATGCAACAGTATTCTGTCATTTGGGGTTTTCCCTTTTGACTTCTTTGCAATGCCCCATTTCCCCCGTCTACCCCCCCCTCCCCCCTCCCGAACTTTTCTTGTTTCATTAAAATGCACATCCATGTTTTTCCATTCCATTTTTTTTAATGAAGAATAAGTCTCATAATCATATATTCAAGAAAAGTGAGAACCTGATATTATTTTTTTATATCAGGATTATGGTTAATTAAACTCACCTGACAGAAAAAGCATAGGTATAATAAGATACTAGTTCCCCCCATGCGGATATCAAGGGGTCTTTTGTACAAATAGTTCTCCCACCTTATGGAAATTCTGCTCTTGTAGCTTCCCCATATCTATCACACTCTTTGACTCTGCCTTTTCCCTTTGCTTACTGTCATCTATCTTTCTGCTTTATACTATAGGTCCATTCTCCTGCCTTTTTTTCTAAAAATTCTTACAAAGATTTGACTGCAGCCGAAGATGGACATGCCGGGCCTAACTATTTCTTAGGCGCATAATGACATGACATTTGCACTCATAATGACAGAAAACTGTAGGGACGATCAGAGAAGGAGAAATACAGGGGAACCTCCGTTATAAGACCTCCCATTATAAGACTCCCTCCCATATATGACCTACTTCTCAGAGACATTGCCTTTCTTTGCAAGTATTAAAATAACCTGCCTTATAAGACCCCTCCCTTATAAGACCTCATTTTGGCTTATTTTTGAAGGTCTTATAACTTAAATATAAGGGAGGTTCCACTGTAACGGTAACCCACCAGACCAAAGTTGCGGACATGCCGGGCCTCACTATTTCTTAGGCGCATAACGACATGACACTTGCGCTCATGACAGAAAACTGTAGGGACGATCAAAGGAGAAGAAAGAGCGGTAACCCACCAGACCAAGGTGGCGGTGAGGAGGGCGCGTTGGTCTTTGAAGGGGGTGAGGACGGGCTCCCCCAGCAGCAGGTTGGCCAGTATGCTTCCCGCGAAGATGACCAGCATGGACGACAGCCAGCTGGACATCGGGTGTTTCCGCTGAAACGATATCGCCTGGACCCCCGCCGCCTGGGCTGAAACCAACAACGGGCAAACAATTGCTTACATGGGTGCTCCTGGGAAATTTCAAAAATCCATGTATGTTCATTTTGATGAAAATCCACATTACGGTATTTTCCCTTTCATCTTAATGTGTGTTACAATGTATATTGCCACTTCAATAAGTATGTTTCTGTGTCTTTGCATTCCTCTTTCGCGACACAAGGGAATCTGAGTGTATGTGCTTAGTAGCACATGAATGTTAAGATGATTGTACACCTATGTAAAAGCACGTTCATCTAACATGTTTATATCAAGTAATCTGCAATGTGTGTATATGTGTAGAATAGCAGATTTCTCTGTCCTTTTAGTTGTCTTTGTTGTTCTTCTTCTTGTTTTGTCTGTTACACTTTGTGTTTTGATGTTTTCCCTGTATGCGTGTGTGTATTTATTCTTACCAACTATTATGTACTTTTATTTTTGTTTATGTAGTCTATAAAAGGAAATGAAAAAAGTTTTAATTTTTTTTTAAATCCTGCAAGGCAGGGGTCCAGGGGCCCTGGCGGAGTGCAGGGACAGCGCCCCTTCTGGGCATTCTGGGGGGCAGTGTCCCCTGGAAGCTGAAGGGAAACAACAGTTTCCAATGTAATTGACAGGCTCTTTTTGCACTTTCACTTCTGGTTAAACTTCATGACCTCTATAACCAGCAAAATGCATATTCTCAAATTCTCATATAACCTGGCGACGCCAGCTCCAGGCAATAAAAACATCCTGAACCTCAGGACGTCCTGAAAGTAGGAGCATCCATGTCAGCTTAAGAACAGAAAGTATGTGAGGAGTTCAATTCAATTCAATTCAAACAACTTTATTCATCCCTAAGAAAGTGAAAGTGTACAATCACAGGCTCGATAAACAATACAAACAACATGCAATGATGCATAATGCATAAATCGAGACATCACCTATACGACAAAGAAATTGCATTGATCATGAAATTGAAAGTCGATCAGATTGAACAACTCTGGGACCCATACAAACCCTTGTTTTTCTGATATTGAATGATTATGGTCTTGAGGAAAGGGAAGGGAAAGCGTTTCAAACTCTCTCAACAATAATATATATATATATATGTATTATACGTTTTCATTTCTTTTTTCTTAGACCAGTGTAATTTAGTTTTTTCTTTGTATGGCATTTGTGTCCGCTGTGGTTAACAAACTATCTTAGTCTTTGAGCTAATGCTTTGGTAAATATATGAGCACTAACTATTTTTTTATGTATTATAAAAAAAATGGTCACATATACATAACATATTCACGTCTTTCGTAACGCTTATCCAATGCCTCTTCCTTTTTTTTTTTTTTTTTTTTTTTTTTTTTGTGTGTGTTTTGTTTTGTTTGTTGTTGGGTTATTTTTCTTTTTCCCTCCTCTTATTATTCTATTTCTGTATCTGTATTGAACGATTTATTCACTGCTTAATTTATTTATTGCACTTCTGTCTGTCTTTATCATGTAGGAAAAAAGAAGGAATGGATGTATGCTAAAGTGTAAATTGCATGTATATGTTTGCTTGTGTTTGATTCATTCATTCATTAAAAAAAAAGTTTGAAATTAAAAAAGAAAAAATGGCATCATCTAAATGAAAATTGAATGTTTTTGTACTCTCAAATTTAAAAGAAAGGGATGTACAATGAATTTGTATGAAGGCGAATCTCTATCCCGGTATGTGGGTATGTGTGTGTGTGTGTGTGTGTGTGTGTGTGTGTGTGTGTGAGAGAGAGAGAGAGAGAGAGAGAGAGAGAGAGAGAGAGAGAGAGAGAGAGAGAGAGAGAGAGAGAGAGAGAGAGAGAGAGAGAGAGAGAGAGAGAGAAAAGTGTGTGTGTGTGTGTGTGTGTGTGTGTGTGTGTGTTTGATGTATGTATGGGAACCCCAAAAGCAATTTTGTAAGCTTTACAATCAGTACTCTGAACTTTATTCAATAGATACTCTGTGTGCGTGCGTGCGTGCGTGCATGCGTGTGCGTGTGTGCTTGATGGGAACCCCAAGAGCAATTTTGTTTTACAATCAGTACTCTGAACTTTATTCAATCGATACTCTGTGTGTGTGTGTGTGTGTGTGTGTGTGTGTGTGTGTGTGTGTGTGTGTGTGTGTGTGTGTGTGTGTGTGTGTGTGTGTGTGTGTGTGTGTGTGTGTGTGTGTGTGTGTGTGTGTGTGTGTGTGTGTGTGTGTGTGTACGTGTGTGTGTGCGTGCATGTGTCTATACGTGTGTAAGCGTACACGCGCATGTTTAATGCATATATATGACACTTAAATGCAACTGTGTGACCAATAGGGCCTTTGCCACAAGTGTTCGTTCTCTATACTAGACTACTAATTTGCCCACATTCGTTCTGCCCAAGTTACGCTGACCTTTCTAATTCAATTTCAACTCTCTAAATTTTGCCCTATTTCAAACTCTAGTCTAAAAAGAAACAAACAACAGCGTAACAACAAAATCATCCACCAAAACAAAGACAAGCTAAAAAGCAAGGAATGGTGTGCAGTGTGCCATCACTTCACGGCACTCATAAAGCACAGCTCTGCAACAGTCTGTAGAAACACTCTTAGTTCTAGATTGTTGTCGTTATCACTAACTTAGAGTTATGGTGGAGCCCTTTATTGGTTACATAACATAGGGTTAACGGCCAGCTTCTGATGTCCTGCTATCAATAAGTGTGAGGGTCGTCGTTGTTGTTGTTGTTGTTGTTGTTGTTGTTGTTGTTGTTGTTGTTGTTGTTGTTGTTGTTGTTGTTGTTGTTGTTGTTGTTGTTGTTGTTGTTGTTGTTGTGTGTGTGTGTGTGTGTGTGTGTGTGTGTGTGTGTGTGTGTGTGTGTGTGTGTGTGTGTGTGTGTGTGTGTGTGATGTGTGTGTGTGCGTGCGTGTGCGTGTGAGACAATGCATCATATGTGCATACATGTGTGCGCTTGAATTCTTGAGTGCATGCACATGACCAACCAAGTGTATTTTCATATTTTTAATTATTGCATGCTTATTTGCAATGAATATAATTCCCAACTCTAAACCAAAATCACAACACACCCACCATCTTCAAGTCAAAAGAAATTAATACTATAATAGTTATCTGAGAGAATGGTTTGACATCAGAACTGACTGTACTGTTGTGATAATCATCACTACATCACTAAAACAGGTCTGTAAAAAAACACCACCACCACCAAGCTATGATCATCATCATCATTCACCCTTACTTGGTTAGTGAGTTACTGGCTCTTCTCCCAACTTCTGGAGAGTCATAATAATAATGGGCATGAGTCAAGAAACCTGTTTTCTGTTAAGACAGACAAGAGATATAGTCATATACTGGCTGCGCAAACTGTTGCAATGAAACAGGGGTTGTTGCTTATGCCTTCCTCTTGAACCAAATGTTGCAAATGAATGTAAGGAGAGCAAGTGAGAAACCTGACACCTGCTTGTTTTACGGGTTCCTGGTTCTGCTTTTTGGCAAAGGTATTTAGGTGTACAGCATGTGTGTGCACTAGATAGCTGATGCGGTCAATGCATCAGTCTGTGCGAGTGTTAAAAAGTGTGTGTGTGTTGTGTAATCTTTGTTTCACTTTTATGGGGGAGAGAGAGAGAGAGAGAGAGAGAGAGAGAGAGAGAGAGAGAGAGAGAGAGAGAGAGAGAGAGAGAGAGAGAGAGAGAGAGAGAGAGAGAGAGAGAGAGAGAGAGAGAATACGAATATGAATGCTTATTGAGGGTTAATAAATTAGCTTTTTTACACCATGCCCTCGGAAATATAAAAGTTTTAAAACACAAAACCAAACCAGCCGCCGTGGTGTAGTGGTTAGCGTCGCGGACTACTGGCTGGGAGGTCTGGGGTTCGAATCCCATCAGAGGCGAGGGTTTTTTCGGTCCTGGACCGACTCCTACCCAGAGTGAGTGGCTATGGGCTCAATGGGAAGACTGAAACCACACAGTCGAGTTTCATCCGCTTAACGGATGCGATTCTGAGTGTTGCTCTAATTCCAAGACCAACACTGCAGGTGTCTGTAGTTCTCGGGCCTGGTTAACGCCGGGATATCATTATGAAAGGAAGCGTAGAGTACAGCCCTGCCATGCAGTCTCAGACCGATACGGAACTCCATAGTATCATCATCATCGTTATCATCGGCCTCATTTTCCATCAATCATAAAATTAAAAACAATGTCTCAAATTCTGTGGCTTTGCATGCCCTGCTCTCATGGTGACCTCAGTTTCGGTTTCCAATCCAGTCTATGCCTTGGTGCGTTCGGGTCAAAGTCATTGGGATCAGTGTGTTCTGGGGAGCTGTCGGTGGACGGTCGTGGTGGCGCCCTCGGAGGAGGACCTCACTCACGCTGGCTCCGCGACTAAGAGAATAGTGTCGTCAGTAGGGGGCTTAGTAGGTGGTGTCCTGAACAGGCTCCACTGAACTCCACCGAAGTGACTCAGCAGAAGTGCAGTGTCTCCTCGGTTGGTTGCCTCCTGACGGCCTAACATAAATTCTCTCCCCTTGGACTGCTGGTCTCGGTTTCTGCGACTTGAACAAACCCGGGTGTAGCTGCGAATTGGGATTCGGAACGAGCGGCGTGGGAGCAACGCCACTGTACAGCCCAGAAGATGGGACAGCAAAAAACACACACACAAAAAAACACAAAAAAACAAATGAACAAAAAAAGTGAAATAACATGAAACTTTTCAAAGGGAAAGGGGAGAAGAAGAAAAACAATGGGGGGGGGGGGGGGGGGGGGGGGGGAGATACCAACTAGCACAAGGGAAAATTAGAAAACAAAAAAAAAACCTGAAACACATTTCAAAACACATGCATGGAATAAAAGATATAAAGTACAAGAAACAACATTGTATTGATCACACACACACATACACACACACACACACACACACACACACACATATGATTTGCCGATATTGAGAGTTTAGAGTTTCACGTGCTTCGTCCATACTAGTCTAACTCTAAGGCATGCAACATTTGAGACTTTATTGCTGACATACTTATCATTTCTCTATGACGTATGAGATTTGTTGTAAGCTTGTTTAATTAAAAAATGAAACGCTGTTATTCAACTTATAAGTTATTGTATTAAGGTTTTTACAAGAATCTTTTAGATTGTTTTCGAGAGAGAGAGAGAGAGAGAGAGAGAGAGAGAGAGAGAGAGAGAGAGAGAGAGAGAGAGAGAGAGAGAGAGAGAGAGAGAGAGAGAGGGGTGGGGGTGTCGTGGGAGAGCATAGATGAGTTGTGTGTATTTTTACTGCATTTGTGTGTGTGCGTGTAGATTGTGTGTGTGACAGTGTATGTGTGTGTCATATGTGTGTGTGTGTGTGCATGCACATTAAATGTGTGTGTCCATGCAGTGTGTGTGCGTGTATGCATTATGTGTGTGTGTGTGTGTCAAAAGTCAAAGTCAAAATTTTTATTTTCAGATGGAACATTGAATAAGCAATAATGGTTTGCTTTTTTACATCAAGCCATCTATAACACAACAGTTAAAGAAGGAAATAAACATGAGAACACCCCCACCACCGCCACCCACACACACACACAGACACACAAACCAAACCAAAAAAAACAAACAACAACAAAGACATTAATAAGTTCATGCACGCACACACACCGAGTACTCGTATACACACTCTCTCTCTCTCTCTCTCTCTCTCTCTCTCTCTCTCTCTCTCTCATGTGTGTGTGTGTGTGTGTGTGTGTGTGTGTGTGTGTGTGTGCATGCATGTGTGTGTGTGTGTGTGAAAACTCTTAATTAGTTAATATAAATCATGTGTAATTGTGTGTGTGTGTGTGACTGTGACTGCAGTGTATATGTGTGTGTGTGTGTGTGTGTGTGTGTGTGTGTGTGTGTGTGTGTGTGTGTGTGTGTGTGTGTGTGACTGCAGTATGTGTGTGTGTGTGTGTGTGTGTGTGTGTGTGTGTGTGTGCGTGCGCGCACATATGCATGATAAACATGACATAAACAGGGAAAAGGCAGAGTCAAAGAGAATGACAGAATTAGAGGAAGTTACAAGCACAGAACTTCATGAATAATAATAATAATAGTGAATCATTTATATAGCGCATTCCTCCACCAATGTGGAGCTCTATGCGCTTAACAACAACAAAAATTAAAAAGCAACAAATTCAACAACAAAACAAATAATCGCTCACGCACATGCAAATAGGCATACACATACACACCCCACCCACACATACACGCACACACATACACACACACACACACACACACACACACACACACACACACACACACTCACACACACCGTTACCATCACCACCACTCACCCCACCCAAAAAACACAATACAAACTACAATCAGTTGAACAAGGCATCAACACACACACACACACTCTCTCTCTCTCTCTCTCTCTGAAGAGAGGTGGGGGAACTTTATACAAAAGACCCCCAGTATCCCAACGGGGGGGGGGGGGGGGGGGGGGGGGGGCATTTGTGGCATAGAATATCAACATAGTTCCTTCTTCCCGAGAACTATCAGGAATTGGAACAGGCTACCACAGTTCAGGCTGTCTGCTGCTTTTCGCATCAAATTCCAGTCAACTGTCATACACTTCTTCTATAGCTCTTTTTTTTTCTACCTAAGCACTAAAGCAGCATTCTGATTCCGAATCATGTTGGGTTCCGCTGAATGGGTCTTGGCTGGCTGGGTCACAAATAGTGTAGGTTTTGTTGGTTTTGGGGGGTTTTGTATGTGCGTTTTTTTGCCCGATTTCGGACCTTGACCTCAACCGTACAGTGCAAGAAAATCAAACAGCTGATTAATTGTGGGTGCTTCGCAGAAGAAAAAACACTCATGTGTGGTTCTCACTCTTTCTCTCTCTGACTCTGAGTCTCTCTTTCTTTGAGTTCTGGCTTTCTGTTCTCCTTTGCTTTGTTTTTCCTTGAAAAAAACCCTTTTCTGTATTTAAGGTGAAGAACACACACACACCCTTTGATTTCTCGGCTCTCCTGGCATTTTCAGACTTGCCCTTCTTAGCAAATATTTAGCTATATTTTAATTAAAAAAATTATCAACCTTTTTAATTTTAGCTAATTATCCTTGTTGAATAATTAATCGCAGTCATAATAAAGGCCATTATCTAATACTAGTAATAGGTCCCCCTATGAAGCGCAACACACAACAGCCGCGGAGCGTTGGTCACAGTCTTGGTTCATCATAGCGTTCTTTCTGTCTTGCCTTTATGAGTTTATCTTCTATTATTATTGAATTCATATTTCTAATTATTTAAGTGGATGAAAATTAACGTTAAATATAGCAAACGAAAATGGAACGATAGAGGTTGAAGTGCTCAATCTGCAGTAAGAAAGGCAAGACTAAAAAACCGGAAAGAACCGAGAAATTGAAGGGGGTCACCTTTAGTGGCTTTACCAACTTTTCTTAAAACTAAATCTCCTTGGATTTTTGTTAACTGCTTTGAAGCAGTTTCTAAAAGAACAATCTAGCTGTACAGTAGAAGCTCACTTATATAATCTTGACCTCCCATTTATAATATAACTCAGACTCCCTCCCACATACAACCTACTTAACTTCTCTGAGACATTGCCCTTCTTTGTAAGTACAGTAAAAATTGAAGGGACTGAAATTTTATTTTGAGATAGCCAATATAAAATATTTTGAGTTACTTTTCAACATAAAAATTAGGCCTATTATACTGGACCCAAAAATTATTGTGAGTTATCCAGTGTTCTTGAGTTATCAGTTATCCACTGTAATGACCTCCCTATAAGTATAAGACCCCTCCCTTATAAGACCTCATTATGGATGATTTTTGAAGTCCCGTTTGTTGTATGCAAAAAAAATAGCATCGTGTAAATACTTCGCTCGCTACTAGTACTATGTATGAGACTTAGCATTTGCGACATTGAGCGAATTTTTTTAAATTTCACTTTTTTTCCGTAATGTCATGAAATATGAACGATTTGAGTACGGAAAAAGTGTTTCAAATACGGAAAAAGTGAAATTGCGTTCATCCTGTCGCAAATGCTAACTCATACTGAGTCATAGTAGCGAGCGAAGTATTTACACGATGCAATTATTTAATGGCCATATTGATTTGTCATGGGATACATTTTTTGAATCACCACAGTATAATCTAACAAGAAATTCTGATGGGAAGATATTTATCAAAAGGTGTAATACTAATATTAGAAAAAAATGTTTTCAGTAACACTAACAGAGTTGCTAACATGTGGAATGAATTTCCTTTTGAGTTAAAATGTGCACCAAATACTAACATCTTCAAAAATCGTCTTGATGAATTTCCAAAATGTATTAGTATATTTAGAAGCTTTGATTAATTTATTTTATAGGAAATTTTTTTAGCCTATAAACCTTGACAAAGTTTAAAACGATGGGACTCCTAAAAAGCATCACGGCTTGTTCTGTCCCTAACTACTAACTACTACTACTACTTTTTTGCATACGACACTGTTCCACTGTATTTGGACCAAGCCTTAAGAATCAAAGAAACTGTAGTCTGAGACTGTACTAAAGTCACCAAGTAATTAGGCCAAGAGAGAGCTCTGTATGCAACAGTGGAAAGGGGAAAGTCTCTCTCGCTCAACTTGGCGCATTGCTCGGTTCCCTCACTTCACAAATTTAGATCAACTCACTGGTTGTATGTTTGGGTACGTGTATGCTGATTTATCCAAAATAAATCTTAGTTGTTACTCAACACAAATACCCCACCCTCTCCAACCCTTTTCTCCTCTCATTTTCGCCCTACCAGCATCCTTTTGACTTGACTAACCTTGCGGGACGATGTCATCTCTTACGGCCATACAACACAAGATCATGTGCGCAATGTCGAAATACGGGTACATTTTCAACTTCGTCACCACTGTCGCCACGTCCATGAATGTTTGCGGGTCCATTTTGATCAGTGAAATGAACCGTTGCAAAAACGAAAAGCGCCCACAACGAAAAAACAGGACAGAATCCGAGCAATGGCAACCGGCTTCTGTAAATGGACACAAAGATGCAGCCTCGGTGTGGCAGTGCGATGCAGTGTTGTTCAGGGGAAGTAATTGTTATTGATGATCACCAACTTGCCAAATTAAAACATGCCTTTTTGATAGGACTACTAGTTTTACTTTTCTTTTCTTCTACACTTTTGTAAGAACTGTGGAAGGCTACTTTGCAACTTCCCTACACATACACGCGCACGCACACGCGCACGCATGCACACATTGAAGTATCCATATGCAATTATTTAATTTGACACATACATATCCACGCACCACGCTCTCTCTCTCTCTCTCTATATATATATATATATAGGGATGTTTTTTGCATGCTGTACAAATCGCTCTCAAAACAGCCATCCCCTCTATTCTCAAAGGCATTAGTCAAGCCCCTTCAACTGTTAGTTCCTCTGCACAATCTTCCACTAGCACTCAACAATCTACTTGTCCTAAACCGGTAGAAAACAGTCTTCAAACCTCTCACACACCCGCCAACAACAAAGAGCAGATACGCACAGTAGTTAAAACTCTTCTCCAACTGCTCAACCCCTCCTCTCCCAAAAATGTAACCAACGCTCAAATTGATTCAGTAATCCAATTGCTGACTTCACTTCAAAGTCCCCCTCAATCCACCTCTCAACATGGGTCAAAACAGTAAGAATTCAAAACACACAGATCTTAATATATTACAATGGAACTCCAGAAGTCTTAATAAACAAATAGACTATCTGGTACATTTTATAGCAGATTCTAAATGTAGATACCATCTTTTGCTTATACAATCTCCTAACTGTCAATTTCATCAACTCCCCGAGATAGAGGGGTATTTCTACCCCCCCGAAATTTCCCCGGGTTCTACTGGAAAGATATACACAGTTACTTATGTACATCAAACTATTAAGTACGAAACTGCCCCTAGCCCCACAACAAATGTCCCCTCTAAACTATACTCTAATAACATACAAATTAACCTGAATAACCGTACTACTAACTTCCTAAATATGTACTTTGTGCAAGGCTACTTTCAGGTACCTGAACCAGACTGGCTCATAAACCTTAAAAATAATGAGTCATGGTTCATTGCAGGGGATTTTAACGCCCACAATTCAGCTTGGGATTCAGGCCCCCGTACCTATAAAGGGGAAGGTACCTTATTGCTAGAACAAATTAACTCTTCTAATGTAGTCCTGTTAAATGATGGCACCAGCACTAGATTTCCTGATAATCCTGACCACTCCATGACAGCCATAGACCTAACCCTAGTCAGCCCAGATCTGCTCAAAAACTATAATTGGTATGTTCATGCAGATCCTCTTGGCTCGGATCATTGTCCAATAATTACCCAATTAAATGCATCAGTAGACTTTGTAGAAGAAAACACAATTAAGCAATTTAACTATGATAAAGCAGATTGGGCCAATTTTCAGGAACTACTGTCTAAGCATACCATCGAAGACTTACAGGATGATAATATAGAGATTTACTATCATAACATCAGAGAGTCAATTCTAGAAAGCAGTAACCAGACTATTCCAACTTATAAGGCCAATCAAATTGCTACTACTAAAAACAAAGACTGGTGGAATGAGGCGTGTGCTGAAGCAGTGCAGGCCAAACATTCTGCCTGCACACAGTGCAAGAAGCACCCGGATAAAGATAACCTAATCTGTAAAAAGAAGGCCAAAAAACATAGCGACAAAACCTGTGCAGCAGCCAAATTAGAATTCTTTAAAAAATCAGCCAACATTATAAACTACAAAGACCTAGGTTCAGCTTGGAAAACACTAAAGAAAATTAAATGTAAAGGTAAAAGACCAGAAACAAAAATTCTAAATGGTAATCAGCTCACAAAAAATAACCAAGAAAAAGCCGATGTTCTGGCCGAGATGTTTGCTAGAGCCAGTCAAACTAAATTCCTACCCAAAGTAGAACAAGATAAGCGTAAACTCACGCCAGAACTTCCTAAGTCCTCTAATAACTTTAGGTCAATAAATGCAACCATAAAACGGGTAGAACTCACCTCTGCTATTCGAAACATTAAAAGTGTCAAAAAAGCCACAGGTGAAGACATAATTTCTTACATTATGATTCAAAAGTTCCCCCCGTCTTTCATTACAGTCTTACATCACTTTTATAATTTTTGCTGGGAAACAGGGGTTATCCCTCAGGCCTGGAAAGAAGCCCAAGTAGTAGCGATCCTGAAAACTGGTAAGCCCGCCAGAGATCCTAAAAGTTATCGCCCCATCTCCCTAACTCCACATCTAGGGAAAATATATGAGAGAATTGCCAAAAATCGTTTGGAAGACTTTTTACAAAAACATGATATCTTACCTAAATACCAAGCAGGATTCCGAAAACATCGTAGCTGCACGGAACATATTGTTAAAATTACCTCCCACGTTAGGAAAGCAATGGCCAGAGGCAAAAGAACTTTGGCCACCTTTTTCGACATAAAAGCTGCCTACGACTCTGTCTGGCGGGGGAAACTCCTACTAAAACTCAATAAGATAGGTATCCAAGGGAACATGCTAAACTTTATTCAATCTTTTCTAACCAACCGAACAATCAAGGTTAGAGTAGGTCAACATCTATCAACTAAACATCAAATAGACATGGGAGTTCCCCAGGGGAGTATTATAGCCCCCATTTTGTTTAACATAATATTACATGAAATACCTAAACTCCCGTTTAAACATTGTAACATTTCCATGTACGCTGATGATATAGCAATATGGACCAACCCTAAGAATGGAAAAACAAAAAAACAGATTAATAAAGCCCTTAAACAACATCAACATAATGTTGATTTAATAGCTTGTTTTATGCAGATTCATGGTTTTTACCTCTCCCCAGAAAAGTGTCATTTCATGGTTTTCGCCAGTAAACTGACCCTAAACGATCAGTATAATATCATTATATATGATGAAATTAAAAAACCAGTTCAACAAGTAAGATTCCTAGGTGTTATCCTGTCCTCAAATCTAAACTGGAACGCTCATATTGAACACTTAACCACTAAAAGTACTAACGCTATTAATTTTTTAAAGGTTATATCTCATGAAAACTGGGCTAAAGATCCAAAATTCTTAACTTACCTGGTTCAAGCCTTAGTAAGGAGTAGACTAACCTATGGTATGGAGGCCTTTTACTCACTCCCCAAATATCAACTAAAGAAGTTAGCCTCCTTGGAACTCAGGGCACTCAAAATAGCCCTGGGGATCCCCCCTCACGCTGTAAGCAAGTTAGTTTATAGGGATATTGATTGGATTCCCATAGAATATCTTATTAAGCTAAACTGTGCAAAATTTATGGTTCGCCTTCAGGCAGCAAATGTTTATGGAAAGGAAGAATTCCTATCAACACTTAGCTCCGCTTTCCAATACACTGAAGCACAGGAACGACATTTAAATCCCAAGTATCAACATATTTATGAATTCTCTAAAGATTTAATAGACAATTCTAATTTCCAATTGCAGGATGTGGTATTACACCCCAAACACGGTATCCCTAACTGGGAATGGGAACCTCCAAATATAGATACTAGTTTAACTATATATTCTAAAGAAAAAGACACTAATCAGCTAACAGTAGCAGCTAAGGAAAAGATTTACTATTCACGTCACACAGTTCAAATTTTCACAGACGGCTCAAAACTTGCACCCACCAAAATAGGATGCTCCTTCACAATCCCAGGTATTAATATCACTAAATCCTTCAAACTAAATCCTCATCTATCTATATACAGCGCCGAACTTTGGGCAATCCTCAAGGCTCT
>CM065681.1:92578352-92585161 GCA_017654935.2 Phymorhynchus buccinoides
TCCATTTACTGTATTTTTATTGTCTTTTTTTTTAAGGGACAGAAATCTGTATGTTTGATTCGCCAATTCATGAGTGAATTTTGCATTTTACATTGTCAGTAACAAGCCTACATGTCTTCTTCTTCTTCTTCTTCTTCGCCTCAGGCAGTCAACTTTATCAAGTTGAAGTTTCTGCTTCACTTTACTACTACTGTTCTCTACCCTCTCTCCACGGCCCCACCTCTCCCTCCCTCTGACACTTCTGAACTGCATGAATGAATATTAATGTTTTACGTCCTCTCGGCCAAAGGCCATTGCTGGTACTTCTGAACTGTATTCAACAACAATGTTTTTTTCCATTTGGAGACTGCTCGACTGTGAAGAGGGGAAGTATGTTGCGTTGTCTGTATTGTTTGAAAAAGACATTTTTGTTGAAATATTACATGTTCTGTTTTGTCTCGTCAATAAAATAACATCACTCTGCGCTTGTTGTGCATTTGTTTGTGTGGTACTACTGTTCTACTTTAGATAGACAAGAAGATGGTGAACTGAAAGAAGGTGCATTCATGGAGTAGAGGGTGGGAATGGTGTTACTTTTATTTTCTATAGCTGATCACGATTGTTTTTCGACAAAACAATGGGAACGCTACGACTGTCAGAATCACGACTCTCAGAATCTTTGGGGGCTCGATCCGTATCATTGGCGTCATAATGACCAAACTATCACGTCTGTTAGAACGATAGCCTCACGGTTGTCAGAACGCGCTGAAACGTTTGCATTGTGTGTATGTTTGTATGTATGGGCCTGTATGCGTTTGTTTAAGTGTATGCCTTTACGTGTACATGCGTGTGTATGTGTATGTGTTTAATTTAAGAGAGCGCACGAGAGAGAGAGAGAGAGAGAGAGAGAGAGAGAGAGAGAGAGAGAGAGAGAGAGAGAGAGAGAGAGAGAGAGAGAGAGTTTGAGAGAGAGAGAGAGACTGGACACTGGAAAACGTTATTTGAGAGAGAGAGAGAGAGAGAGAGAGAGAGAGAGAGAGAGAGAGAGAGAGAGAGAGAGAGAGAGAGAGAGAGAGAGAGAGAGAGAGAGAGAGAGAGAGAGAGACGCTTCAAACGCTTCAAACGCTTCAAAATGTTTTAATAGTTGACATTGGCATAATAATACACCCTAATATCACGGGGCCTCTTTTTTTTCCCGCAGCGTATGCATTATATCGTAACAAACAATGAGAATACAAACAAATAAATCAACTAAAGTGAAACTCATAACCATTATAGTAAACACAATCGTAATACATGACTACCAACTTATCCTGGTCAATAATTTTCTCGAACTGCTCAAATAATAATGGTAGTAATCAAATAATGTAAAAAGGTACAAAAACTAAAAGAATAGCAACAGATCATCAAGCCAAATGATATTTATAATTATTCCTAACCATTCAGCTGGAGAAGTTTTCTTTTTCGTAATGTAAAAGCTTCTGCTACATATTTTGCAAATAACAATATTAATTCATCATCTTCCGAAGATAATAAATAGCATATGCTCTTCTGCCTCACCACATCCAAAGTAAACAGTTGGGATTTAGCTCTAATTCCATTATATGCTGTACATTGAAATACAAAATGTTCTTCATTTTCTTTCACACCATCTGTACATAAAACACATAAATTATCTACTGCATTTTCTCGTTCAAACCATCTTTTATTATTTCTAAAACCCAATGACCTATTTCTAAATCTAGCTAGCAAGCCCCTATGCCACTTATTATGAACTATCAACCGGAATTTTTCTGGTTGCAAAAAACTTTAAAATGATTGAAACCAGGAATATTTCTCACTTTCTTCTATCTTAGAGTGCCAATTTTGTTTATAACATGATGTAAGTCGATCTTTAAGAGAGAGAGAGGGGGGGGAGAGAGAGAGGGGGGGGGGGAGAGAGAGGGGGGGAGAGATGGGGGGAGAGAGAGAGAGAGGAGAGAGAGAGAGAGAGAGAGAGAGAGAGAGAGAGAGAGAGAGAGAGAGAGAGAGAGAGAGAGAGAGAGAGACACACACACACACACACACAGAGAGAGAGAGAGAAACTTTGAAAACTTTGAAAACTTTAACTTTAGTTTTCAAGGATAAAGATTTTATGCAACGCCTAGTCTTCCAATCTGTCCTTGAGTCTTCCACTCTGTCCTTGAGAGAGAGAGAGAGAGAGAGAGAGAGAGAGAGAGAGAGAGAGAGAGAGAGAGAGAGAGAGAGAGAGAGAGAGAGAGAGAGAGAGAGAGAGAGAGAGAGAGAGAGAGAGAGAATACGAATACGAATATGAATACGAATGTTTTTGAATGAGGGTAAACAGATAAGCTTTCGCTTCTTTACACCATGCCCTCAAGGAGGAAAAAAACCCCATGACTATCAAATAACAAGAAAACAAGAAACAATGCAAATAAGCAAAAATGGGGAAAAACACATTAAGTTTTCAAGATCATGCAAAAATACAAACATCATTAACAAAATTCAAATATCATAGACCACACACACACACACACACACACACACACACACACACACACACACACACACACACACACTCTCTCTCTCTAAGTACAGAAAAGAAAATACATCACAGAGTTACTTAATCCACGGCGTACAGGAAGCAAAAACATTGTAGCAAGTATGCTCATAATTAATGCATACATGTACTAATTACTTGTAATTGTTTTGAGCACGAATATTTTAGTAAGTCGTTGTTTTGCAACACCAATAGATATGGAAGTGAAATAAATATGATCATTTAGAGCTTGTCTAAGAGGTGTTTATGGTATGTTCTCTTAAAAGATGAGACACTTGCTATATTTGTATTGATATTTTCCATATCATTCCACAGTTTGCTACCAGAGTAGGTAAGGGAGGTCATAAACAGGTTTGTTCTGGGGCGAGGAATATATACTTTACTTTTGTTTCGAATGTTAGTAATAGGAAATCTTTTGCATAAGTAGGTTGGTGTCAGTTTATACATAATTTTGTACATGAAAACAGCTTTACTAAGGTTCAACTTAGAATCTATTGGAAGAATGCCTAGTTCCTTATAATCATTATTTTGTAGGGAAGAAGACTTAAGAAGAACAATTTTAAGAGCGCGCTTGGAGAGAGAGAGAGAGAGAGAGAGAGAGAGAGAGAGAGAGAGAGAGAGAGAGAGAGAGAGAGAGAGAGAGAGAGAGAGAGAGAGAGAGAGAGAGAGAGAGAGAGAGAGAGAGAGAGAGAGAGAGAGAGAGAGACACAGAGAGAGTGTCTGTCTGTCTGTCTTCGTCTCTGCCCGTCTTTCTAATTTCTGACAGTCGTTTCATCCGACAGTCGAGATTCTGACAGCCGTTCATCTGAGAGCTGTGGTTCTGACAGTCGTGATTCTTACAGTCGTGCATACATGGTGCCCCGAACACAATGTCTTCAGGGTGGCTGTTCGCCAGGCGACGTTCGTCTGTGTGCTACGGGCGGTGGGGGTGCTTCTCCACCCGCGCACCCTTCTCCAACACGGGACACCGCCCCCGAGCCCCGGAACATCTGGGAGTGCGGTTCTACCTCTACACCAGAAAGCACCCCGCGCGTACCAGCACCAGACTGGAACTGGACTGGTCAGACCAGCGCATGGCAGCGGTCTTCCGTGGCACCAAGGACACCAGAGTGATCGTGCATGGCTACCGTGACAGCGGCTTCCGTCCTTGGGTCCAAAATATGGTCGGAGCACTCTTACAGAAAGTATGGTATTTTCCTTCGTGTGCTTCATTTAAACACAGAGGGTGGGCTAACTCTTATAGATCAGAGATATAGGCATAACATGAAGGATTCTCTGGGGGATTGCGTCATCGATATAGTGTTTAATTGACAAGAAATAACTGGTAGGCTTAGATGCATGAGTTGTATATGAAACAGTAAAGGCGAGAACTCTCCTTTAAAAAAAAAAATCAGTACAAACGAAGATTGACTGTCTCTGTGAAGGAAACCATGAACCAATTATTTCTAGAAGCGCTCAACATTTTGAGCAGGTTACAATCCAGCAAAGGATGTTCAGTAAAATTGTTACTAAGTCTAAATGATCCTCACACAAACAAGCAAACAAACAAAAAGTTCTAGTGACAGGCATCGAAGACTCACACTTCAGTTCCTTATTGTGTGTGCAATGATTGTAAGCTACAACAGCAATTCTGAACTGATGATGTCTGCCTTCTTTTGAATGAGAAATATTCCAGGGTTTGTGTTTGTGTTTTAATGAGGTGTTTGTTTTCAGGCAGACCAGAACGTGGTGGTGGTGGACTGGGAGAGGGGGGCCAGGTCTCTCAACTACCTGCAGGTGACCAATGCCACATAATTTTCAATACAAAAGTTTGATCAACTAGAGCGTGAAACGCTAGATCAACCAGCCGTGAGGCAGCATTTTTGTTTGTTTGGGGGGGGGGGGGGGGGGGGGGGGGGGGTCCAGTGACTTTGACCTGGTTCTGGTTCTGATTCGTAGTACGTCGAAGGAGCCTATGGACTTTTGACCAATGATGTTTTATCTTTGAACTTGGCCTCATAATCTGCATGCACAATTTGAGGGTTCTAGGTCGCTCTTGTGTCAACATACATACGTAGCCACGCCCAGTTACGCCAGCTGTCCTCAAATCTCTTTGGCCCAGAGAGTCGGGATGTACCACGGGCAAGGCATCTCCACTATAAACAAAATTTATCCCAGCCTGCCAGTTTCGGAAAATATCGAGTCTTAATTTCTGTTATAAACCACGTTCAACTTCTGAGGAAAGGTGGGGTCTAACAACCAGGCTTACCCTGCCAGACTTAATGAAGAAAATCTGTCCCACGGTTTTTTTCCTTTCAAAACTACTGGATGGATTGCAATAAATATTACATAATTATGGTTTGATAGTGAAGTGAACTGTGAGTTGAAAGTTCATGTTTGATGTCAATTGGTAATGCGTTTGTTTATTTAGTGTTTTTGGGTGTTTTTTATAGCAATTTCTGGGAGGTTCAATCCAGATGGGTCCAATATGGGGGTCACCTTGCAAGGTGGGTTCCACATGGGTTTACCCAAGCCAAATGGCCAGGGTGTGTGAAGTGGGTTAACAATATAGTATAGTTGACTTGACTGGTTAGTTGGCTTATCACTGGTTGACATTAGCCTGTAGAAAGGGCCAATAGCAAATGAGAGCTGTACTATAAATTCTCTACAGTATTGGAATATCATGGTACAGCTCAGACTTTCGTGGAATACTATGACTCTCTTACTAGGGGGTGTGGGGGGTGAGGTTGCACTGGCTCTTGTGCTGCAGCCAATGGGATTGGTTGGCCTTTGGGGACCTTCCCCAACGCCAACTCTCGACCTCAAAACCCTTTGGCCGAGAGAGTGGGGATGCACCTTGGGCAAGGCTTCTCCACTATAAACAAATTTAAACCCAGCCTGCCGGAATAGCAGCTGCGCCCCTCTGCTATCTAGCAGTCATTGTCGGAAACGAGAGACAGGCAACACACGCACAATGTTAATGGATTTCCAGTGACATAATAACTCACCATGAAAATGCTACCAGGTGGCAGCCGACACTCGTTTGGTGGGCAAGATGGTGGGTGCCATGCTGAAGAAGTGGACACGGGTGGGTGCCCGCGCCTCCTCCTTCCACCTGATCGGTGCCAGCCTGGGGGCCCACATTGCTGGCTATGCTGGTTCAGAACTGCAGGGTGTTGGAAGAATCACTGGTAAATGCTAATTGCTTTTCAAACCCGTGTCTTATTTGTTAGCCCGCTTGTCTCAGTATTTGTCCGTTTGTGTGTAAATGTATGAGCGTGCATACGAGCATATATTCTCCTCTCTCTCTCTCTCATACCTCCCGCCGTCAAAGACGTCTCTCTCTCTCGCGCTCTCTCTCGGTCGTGCTTCGCTCTGCCATCAACCTCTACATTCATCTCTCCGCTCTCTCTCTCAGTCTTCCTGCGTCTCCCCTCGTCTTCTCTCTTCTCAACGCCCTCTCTCAACTCTCCTCACCCTCAAATCTCGCTCTCATCTCCCATCTCTTCTCTCGTATCTAGTCGATCTCAGCCGTCGCTCCTACCTCCAGATCTCTCTCACATCTCGTCCGGATCCCCTTCTCGTCTCCTCCTCTCTCGGCTCCACCTCTCTCTCACCTCCCGGTTCGAGCCGTTTGGGTTTCCCCACTCTCAGTTCATCTCCTCCCTTCTCAGATCACTCATCTCTCAATTCCGAGGGCTACACTCGTCTCTCGTCTCGGGGCCGTCCTTCCCGTAATCTCTCATCTCTCTCTCTCTCAGTCTCTCGCTCGTTCCTCTCTCGACTCCTCCAGGCTCTCATCCCCTCAACTCAAAAAGACTAGCGGTCGCCCTCATCTCAACTGGCAAATCTCTCTCCCTCCTCACTTTCTCTCTCGACCCTCGTCCTCTCTCATCAGTCTCGGTCTCTCTCATCCTCCGCAGAATACGGCATTCCTTCCTTCTCTCTCCGTCTCCTCTCACTTCTCTCCTCGACCGGGTGTCCTCTCTCTCACATCGTGACTGCTCTCTCTTTCTCTCCCTCTTGGGATCGCTCTCACCTCGCTGCACTCTCTCCCCCGCCATCTCCCTGTCCTCCATCTCACTCTCTCATCATCTACGATCTCTCTCCAGTCGGAAAGCATCACTCCGTCCTCTTCCTCCGCAGACCAGCTCGTCCTCTTCTCTCGACCTCCGCGCTCTCTCATCTCGTCTAAAAACTCTCAAGCCATGCTCCAAGGTTCCGTCCTTCCTATTCCACAAAACTCTCGCTCATCTTCTAAAAACCTCCTCGTCCTCAAATCAACACTCGGGGG
>CM065681.1:92585661-92593161 GCA_017654935.2 Phymorhynchus buccinoides
AATACAGTTACCGTAAGTCAAGGTGAGATGCATAAAGCGCTTAAGGACTTAAAAATTGACAAGTCTCCAGGCCCTGATTAAATTCATCCCAGAGTTCTTAAAGAGCTTGCATCTTAACTATCTTTACCATTAACCTACTTGTGATCCCTTAGTTATGGAGGGTAAACTACCAACTAAATGGAAAGAGGCGGAGGTCAAACCCATTTTTAAGAAAGGTGACAAGAGTAACGCGGGAAATTATCGCCCAGTCAGCTTGACGTCAGTCGTATGCAAAATATTCGAAGGCTTTATTCGGGACTCATTGTGTAAACATTTAATAGAGAATGACTTACTTTCTAATGATCAGTTTGGATTTACTAAAGGTTGTTCATGTGTCACACAATTACTTGTAGCAATAAATGATTGGATGTCCTCTCTGGACGATGGTGCACCAGTTGATGCTGTTTATTTAGACTTTCGCAAGGCCTTCGACACTGTTTCACATGCAAGACTGATTCATAAACTAAGAGGATATGGTGTTACTGGTAATATGTTGTCTTGGATTGAGGACTTTTTAAGTGGGCGGATCCAGTATGTAAACGTATGGCTCTTGCTCAGACAACATACAAGTTACTAGCGGTGTTCCACAGGGGAGTGTCTTGGGCCCTACCCTTTTCATCTACTTCATTAACGATTTGCCTGACAATATGGAATGTGATGTTAGCATTTTTGCTGATGACACAAAAGCCTATTCTACCATTGATGAAAACCTGTTATCTAAAGAGAAGATTCAAAGGTGTATTGATTCTTTAGTCACTTGGTCTGACACTTGGTTAATGAGTTTGAACAGTCAAAAGTGTAAAGTTTTACATTTGGGTAAAAATAATCCTATGCATAGTTACTACATAAATGATGGTGATGTCAAAAGAGTACTGGTAAATACGTATGCAGAAAAAGACCTTGGTGTAACTGTAGATCCATCCCTGTCTTTCGAACCTCACATCAATGGAGTCGTCAAGAAAGCTAATCGTATTGCAGGTCTCCTGATTAGGACAATAGCTAATAAATCAAAACTGATTATGGTGTCTTTGTTTAAAGCCTTAGTTCGCCCTATTTTAGAGTACGGTAACCCTGTTTGGTGCCCATATCTTAGAAAACATATTGAACATATTGAGGGTGTCCAAAGGAGATTTACAAAGAAAATTGTTGGTGCGAGTAATATGGACTACGAAGAGAGACTAAAATATTTGAAATTGCCAAGTTTAGAGAATAGACATTTAAGAGGTGACCTTATCGAGGTTTATAAAATTCTACACAACCTTTATGATGCTAGCACCACTAAAACCTTATTAACACTTTCAGAAGACGATAGAACTCGAGGGCATAACTTCAAACTTACAAAGAAAATAAACAATACTCGTTCCACTCAATGGAAACGTGTCTGTGCATTTCTCTACATGTATTTGTCTGTGTGCACGTCACCTATGATCAAAATATGGTCCATGTCATGGCGCCTAAACCACTGAACCAGTTACACAAAACTTAGTACTACATGTATTTGGTTCCAAAAGTATTGTGCTTGTGAAAATCCGTTTAACGTCCTCCAGTCTAAAACAGACACATATGGGACATTAGTAAATATAAAGATGGTGGGAACGATCCTGGAGGCAATGCCCGGAGGCAGTGTAACTCCAGGAAAGTCCTGATTTGTTAACGATACAGATGTAAGCTTTTTAGTCTTGTGCTTGTGAATGAAAAATGGTGTTTTACGTCCTCTGTGACATTTGATGTCAGCCAAGTTTTCCAAAGTGTTGCGAATTAAATCTGTTTTCAATGTTATTTCAAAGAAATAATTTAATTAAATTTAAGTGGTGAATTGATATTATACACTGGGTGTTTGTCTTCGTTTGTGTGGTTGTTCCATTATAAATTGAATGTTGCCACAATATCACTCTGTAAGGTTGTTGGTGCATATTTTTGTATATATTGTGTGGATGTTTTTATGTGCATGCATGCTTATGTATAAGAGTATGAGTGTGTGTGCATGTGAAATTGTATTTAAAACCAATGCAGGGGCAGTGGGTGGATGCCTCGTGCCTCCATACGGGGAGCTGGACGACCCTGCCCCCTCCACGAGTCTCTCCCCGTGGGGATACCGGGGAGTCTTTCATACAAATAGTTCCCCCAAATTAATCTAATCTATCATTCTCTTTGATCTGCCTTTTCCCTTTGCTTTCTATCATCTACTATCTCTGGCCCATTCTCCTGCCTTTAAAAAAAAAGAAATCTTCCAAATAATTTTTCTCCTTTGAGCTCCTCCGAAATCGGAATGTGTCGGCTGTATGCAGCGGGGAGACCAGTGAAAACTGAAAACCGGAGACATACGTACCTTCCCCATTATGGCCTTATGACCTGGGAACACAGAAGAAGAGGAAACAAAGGAAATGAAATCTGTATTTATTATGGTAGTCAACATGTTTTCATCTGTCAAAATTATTTCCGTTAGCCGTTTGAACATATCAGAGGTGTTTTTATGTGTTACAATTTAATGAATTAGCTGGGGGGGGGGGGGGGGGGGGGGGGGGGAACCCAGCAGTTTGTGTGCCGTTATACTTCAGTCAAATCTTGATAACCTTGCTGAGTTTTAGCTGTACTTGCTGTCATTTAAGCCCGTACCTTTATTTATTCACTAATCTTTGGATTGTTTAGAGACTTTTTGTTGTCATTGATTCAAAGCTATTATTTGTGAGTTTCTTTTAATTGAATCTACAGATTCTACATGTACAGAACTTGCAGTGATCGCACTAGGGATGTCGAAAACCAGTCCTATCAGCTGTAATTCTCCCCCAAAAATATGTGTCAAAGCCAGTCCCAGTGAAACAAAAACCAGTGAAAACCACAGAAGCTCACACTATCAGACGCTCTGTCAAAACCATTTATCAGTGTTACTAAGCATCATCAGTTCTGGGGATTGACAGGTCACATTGTTTTCAGTGTTTTGGTTTTGCAATTAGCATGGGTGCAACTTTTCCTGGTATGCAAGGATTTCCTGTTTTTGAATTTTACCAGAAAAGGAAGTTCCTTTTTTTTGTATATTTGTCAAACAAGATCTTTGTGTGTCTACTGTATTTTTTCAAACACTTTAAAATAAGCATTTGTATAAATTGTGGAAAAAGCAAACTAAAATACCTTCATAAATCAATTGTTGCTTCAGCTGCAGGGGGACATTACCCCTGGATCCCGGCCTTTCTGGTTTTTTCATTTTGTGTAGTTGCACCCGTGAATTTTACTGATAATTACCAGTTAACGCGATCATTGCAGAAGTGTACCAAGAATGGCAATGCCTTGATATTTTTACAATTTATGTGATCCTGTTTCTTGCCTCTGTGTGTGTGTGTGTGTGTGTGTGTGTTAGAGAGAGAGAGAGAGAGAGTGAGAGAAAGTGTGTGAGAGAGAGAGAGAGAGAGAGAGAGAGAGAGTGTGAGTGTGTGTGTGTAAAGCATATTGTTGATTAATTCAAGCTTTACATTGTGATAAATGGGTCATGGTCAAGGTGCTGCATATATGTGTTAGCTTCGTTTCTATTAATCCCCCTGTGGGGTCTTTTGTACAAATAGTTCCCCCACCTTCTGGAATTTCTGTGCTTGTAACTTCCTTTAATCTGTCACGCTCTTTGACTCTGCCTTTCTGCCTTACCGGTCCATTCTCCTACATTTGTTCAAGAAACTCTTACAAAGATTTTCTCCAGCCGTAGACAAACATGCTAGACCTAACTATTTCTTAGCTAGGCGAATAACAGCAGCATGATGCATCTGCGCTCATAATTGCCAGGAAAGTGTCTGAGTGATCGAAGAAGAAAAAGAAGAAGAGAGTTTGCATGAATCATGTTTCTTGTGATTATTTGTACTAGTATTTTTACATAAATAGTAAAGAGCTGCCAACACTGCAGAATCAGTACAAAATACTTCAGATCTCAAAAGGTACCCTGTCCTTTTCCTCAGTACTGTTGGGGGTTTTTTCGTTTCTGATTTTACTTTCTGTTGCCCTCATAAACTGAAGAGCACTTGTATGATTCTGTGATGACTGCAGACTAAAACTGGCATCACAATTGTCAGAGGATTTGCAAATTTCAGAGGATTAAGAATTTTTGACAGAGGATTTGTTTCTGGTGCCAAAGATGTTGACTTTTTCCAATACAAATCATTAAAAGCGCATTGAGCTTTAATGTAATGCGCTATATAAGTTTCCTAAATAAATAAAGGATAAAAAACATAAGTTGGCAGGTCTTTGTATATTCTCATGTGACCATACATATTTGACTTTTCGTTATCAATGTGTTTACTTTAATTTCGAAATCAAAATTGCGCTTGGCAATATTTTGTCTTGTCAGTGTGTTTTATTGCAAGATCTAAAGATTGTAATGTTAAGCATTGATACCTTTTCTTGTAAATTTATGTTGAACTTCAAGATCTAAGATTGTTTTCAAAATCTATAATTGTGCTTTTATATTTTTATGATGTTTCTGTTATTTGTCTTTCATTGGTAAATGTTGTTCTGTTCATACATTCCAAATATTTATTGCTTAATAAACATTTTTACACATTGCAACACAGTGTTTTGCTTTTTTGTTTTTATTTAAGTGCAGCCTTTTTGTCCTTAATTTATTACACGTGTAAAACAAACTACAGGTTAAAAATATGAATCTGTGGCAATAAAAAAAAGAACCAGTAATTAATTATTAATCAAAGAATTTATAACGCGCAAATTAACTGTAAATTTATTCCAAGAGAAACAATAAATGTTCACATTAAAATGTACAACAGAAGCATTACACTCATGATTTTTTAAGCAAAAAAACACAAATTTTCGCAAACAAGTTGATGTCTATCTTCTTCTTCTTCTTCTTCTGCGTTCCCGGCCATAAGGCCATAATGGGTAAGGTGTGTATGTGTTCTGTTTTCGGTTTTAACTGATCTCCCTGATGCATACAGCTGACACATTCCAATTTTGGAGGTGGATGTCTATCAATTGTAAAAAGTCATATTTAAAATGAAAAAAGATAGAAATGTAAACTCAGGCTAAACTTAAGTGCAAGTTATTGTCTTTCACCATAGATGATCGGACTTTGCGATGGGCTGGTTTGTATTTTTTGTTCTTTCTTTCTGTCTTTCCCAAGGATATCTCCCGAACCGCTTTACAGAATCGCGTCAAATTTTGTGTGCTGGTGTGTCACCATGAGAGGAAGGCATCCGCGCAAAAACGTTTGCCGTCGTGACCTTGACCTTGGCGTACGACCTTGAAAACCGACACTCTTTAAGGGGCCATAACTCCCACACCGTAGGTGTTAGAGTCTTCACATTTGGCATGTAGGTACTTTGGCTTATGCCCGTTCTGATGGTGGCATACCGATCAAGGTCACGGTCCGGGAGATCGGTAGGCCTTGAAAGTGGTAGGGGTCTACAAATTGGGTTTTCAGCCATATTTTCCACATTTGTACTTGACAGAAGCGCTTCCGATTGTGTTTGGTACTGTATACCATAGAGACGAACACATCCGAGCATAAATTATCACCATGCTGATCTTGACCTTGAAGTGTGACCTTGAAAACTGAAATTTCCTTCTTTGCGCTATATGTTTCTTCTTCAAACTGTATCTCGTGAACATACAACATGTAGAATAATCATGTTGGTGCCTAAATTATGCTATGGGGTGTCGCAAGTGCGTGGCATTGCTGGTGACGGACATGTCTTGTTTTTAATCTGTGATAAACTTGTTTTTCAAATCAGTATAACACAATAATTTCACAGTACAGAGAAAAGGTTAAATATGTATAAGGGTTTGGCAAGACCCCATCTAGAATATGGAAATACCATCTGGTATCCACACCTAAAATGGCAATCATCCATGATTGAAAAAATACAGAAGAGAGCGACAAAGTTAATTCATGAAATTCAAAACTACTCATACAGCAATAGGTTGAAATGCCTAGGTTTACTATCATTGAAAGCTCGAAGGATAAGGTGATCTTATTCAATGGTATAAAAAATGTAATTGCACTGATGACATAAACTTATCAGATTTTTTTAAGTTATCAAACTATCACAAAACAAGAAATAGTACTAACAAAATATTCATTGAACATTGTTGTACTAACACAATGAAATTTTCATTCAGTAATAGAGTGGCACCCCTATGGAACAAATTGCCTACTAATATGAAAAGTACACTAAATACTAACTCTTTCACAAATGTATTAGGCAAGTGGGAAAATTATAAAGTATTATTATATGACTACGACGATTGATTTTCAATCCTCAAAAAAACCCTGAGCAATCCATAGACCTTGATATAGCATTACAACTGCATAAAACGAAGGGACTTTAAAAGACTAACGGCTATTCAACCTTGTCCCTACTTTCTGATCTGATCTGATATTCCCTAGCATATATTAAATATATTTACATATTAATTCATCAAAATTGTATAGATGCATATTAAGTGATACATATTAAAGCATGAACATTGTATAAATGCATATTAAGTGATACATATTAAAGCATGAACATTGTATAGATGCATATTAAGTGATACATCTTAAAGCATGAATATTATTAAAGCTGTGCAAACAGCGAAAATGTGTCTGCCAAAAGGTTTTAATACAAGTTTTTAACAAAGATATCACAGGTTTTGTTGTTATTCCTTTTGATACACATTAACCCTTTCACCGCCAATGTCGCATTTTAGCACCACAATGATTTAACGCCCATGTCTCGAAAAGGCCTCAAACCAGGGTCTGTTATCCAAAGACCCTATTTTCTTAATTTGGGGAGGTAAGGATAGGCTTTACGCTATACATGTCAAGAGGAATCTACCTAGGCAAGTTTAATGGAACTTTTTTGCAAAAAAATGGCTGGAGGCAAAAGGGTTAAGTGAGACACGCATGCAGATCTAAGCTACGAAATAATCCTAACGCGGATTTCAAGCTAAGCGCCACAGTAGGGAGGCTCTGCGCGGGTGCGGACCATAAACACGCCGCTGGCATTCAGGTCTACGTCATAACCCATGACGGCACAGCCGCGGCAGTGACGCGGGCGGGGACAGCGAGGACGCCGGCTCATGACCTGCGGGAAGGGACAAGGATGGGCGGTCATGTGACACCGGCTGGTGATGGAGTGCAGGAAATAGTCCACTGCCCGCTGGTGGTTGCAGCCTATGACCTTCCGCAGACCTGGGGGGACAAATCAGTCATGGCGTGAATTTTAAAAAAATGAAACAAGACTGCAACGTCACTGAAATAAACACCATACAAACATGGGTGTAACTTTTCGTGGTATACAAGGATTTCCTGTTTTTGAATTTTACCAGAAAAGGAATTTCCTTCTTTTAAAATTTGTCAAACAAGATTTTTGTATGTCTACTGTATTTTTCAAACACTTTAAAATAAGCATTTGTATAAATTGTGGGAAAAGCAAACTAAAATACCTTCATAAATCAATTTTTCTTTAGCTGCAGGGGAACATT
>CM065681.1:92598161-92608158 GCA_017654935.2 Phymorhynchus buccinoides
ATGGAAAACGAAAATAAACACATACAAAGTAATATAAAGCATGCAAAATACATCCCTATATTGTAACACATCAATAACAAAATCAAACCTATTATTATTATCTATGCTCATTATTAACATTCAAAATGTGTGAAGTAAGCTCATACACACGGAAAAATAAAAACCTAATCTTACTTTTCACACTCATCTTTTAACATTCAAAAATAAAAAAAAGTGCACCAACATGAAAAAAATACCTCAGAGAGAGAGAGAGAGAGAGAGAGAAGAGAGAGAGAGAGAGAGAGAGAGAGAGAGAGAGAGAGAGAGAGAGAGAGAGCGAGAGAGAGAGAGAGAGAGAGAGAGAGAGAGAGAGAGAGAAGAGAGAGAGAGAGAGAGAGAGAGAGAGAGAGAGAGAGAGAGAGAGAGAGAGATGTATATGCTCGTATGCACGCTCATACATTTACACACAAACGGACAAATACTGAGACAAGCGGGCTAACAAATAAGACACGGGTTTGAAAAGCAATTAGCATTTACCAGTGATTCTTCCAACACCCTGCAGTTCTGAACCAGCATAGCCAGCAATGTGGGCCCCCAGGCTGGCACCGATCAGGTGGAAGGAGGAGGCGCGGGCACCCACCCGTGTCCACTTCTTCAGCATGGCACCCACCATCTTGCCCACCAAACGAGTGTCGGCTGCCACCTGGTAGCATTTTCATGGTGAGTTATTATGTCACTGGAAATCCATTAACATTGTGCGTGTGTTGCCTGTCTCTCGTTTCCGACAATGACTGCTAGATAGCAGAGGGGCGCAGCTGCTATTCCGGCAGGCTGGGTTTAAATTTGTTTATAGTGGAGAAGCCTTGCCCAAGGGTGCATCCCCACTCTCTCGGCCAAAGGGTTTTGAGGTCGAGAGTTGGCGTTGGGGAAGGTCCCCAAAGGCCAACCAATCCCATTGGCTGCAGCACAAGAGCCAGTGCAACCTCACCCCCCACACCCACCTAGTAAGAGAGTCATAGTATTCCACGAAAGTCTGAGCTGTACCATGATATTCCAATACTGTAGAGAATTTATAGTACAGCTCTCATTTGCTATTGGCCCTTTCTACAGGCTAATGTCAACCAGTGATAAGCCAACTAACCAGTCAAGTCAACTATACTATATTGTTAACCCACTTCACACACCCTGGCCATTTGGCTTGGGTAAACCCATGTGGAACCCACCTTGCAAGGTGACCCCCATATTGGACCCATCTGGATTGAACCTCCCAGAAATTGCTATAAAAAACACCCAAAAACACTAAATAAACAAACGCATTACCAATTGACATCAAACATGAACTTTCAACTCACAGTTCACTTCACTATCAAACCATAATTATGTAATATTTATTGCAATCCATCCAGTAGTTTTGAAAGGAAAAAAACCGTGGGACAGATTTTCTTCATTAAGTCTGGCAGGGTAAGCCTGGTTGTTAGACCCCACCTTTCCTCAGAAGTTGAACGTGGTTTATAACAGAAATTAAGACTCGATATTTTCCGAAACTGGCAGGCTGGGATAAATTTTGTTTATAGTGGAGATGCCTTGCCCGTGGTACATCCCGACTCTCTGGGCCAAAGAGATTTGAGGACAGCTGGCGTAACTGGGCGTGGCTACGTATGTATGTTGACACAAGAGCGACCTAGAACCCTCAAATTGTGCATGCAGATTATGAGGCCAAGTTCAAAGATAAAACATCATTGGTCAAAAGTCCATAGGCTCCTTCGACGTACTACGAATCAGAACCAGAACCAGGTCAAAGTCACTGGACCCCCCCCCCCCCCCCCCCCCCCCCCCCCCCCCCCCCCCCCCCCCCCCCCCCCCCCCCCCCCCCCCCCCCCCCCCCCCCCCCCCCCCCCCCCCCAAACCAAAAAAAAAAATGCTGCCTCACGGCTGGTTGATCTAGCGTTTCACGCTCTAGTTGATCAAACTTTTGTATTGAAAATTATGTGGCATTGGTCACCTGCAGGTAGTTGAGAGACCTGGCCCCCCTCTCCCAGTCCACCACCACCACGTTCTAGTCTGCCTGAAAACAAACACCTCATTAAAACACAAACACAAACGCTGGAATATTTCTCATTCAAAAGAAGGCAGACATCATCAGTTCAGAATTGCTGTTGTAGCTTACAATCATTGCACACACAATAAGGAACTGAAGTGTGAGTCTTCGATGCCTGTCACTAGAACTTTTTGTTTGTTTGCTTGTTTGTGTGAGGATCATTTAGACTTAGTAACAATTTTACTGAACATCCTTTGCTGGATTGTAACCTGCTCAAAATGTTGAGCGCTTCTAGAAATAATTGGTTCATGGTTTCCTTCACAGAGACAGTCAATCTTCGTTTGTACTGATTTTTTTTTTTAAAGGAGAGTTCTCGCCTTTACTGTTTCATATACAACTCATGCATCTAAGCCTACCAGTTATTTCTTGTCAATTAAACACTGTATCGATGACGCAATCCCCCAGAGAATCCTTCATGTTATGCCTATATCTCTGATCTATAAGAGTTAGCCCACCCTCTGTGTTTAAATGAAGCACACGAAGGAAAATACCATACTTTCTGTAAGAGTGCTCCGACCATATTTTGGACCCAAGGACGGAAGCCGCTGTCACGGTAGCCATGCACGATCACTCTGGTGTCCTTGGTGCCACGGAAGACCGCTGCCATGCGCTGGTCTGACCAGTCCAGTTCCAGTCTGGTGCTGGTACGCGCGGGGTGCTTTCTGGTGTAGAGGTAGAACCGCACTCCCAGATGTTCCGGGGCTCGGGGGCGGTGTCCCGTGTTGGAGAAGGGTGCGCGGGTGGAGAAGCACCCCCACCGCCCGTAGCACACAGACGAACGTCGCCTGGCGAACAGCCACCCTGAAGACATTGTGTTCGGGGCACCATGTATGCACGACTGTCAGAATCACGACTGTCAGAAACCACGGCTCTCAGATGAACGGCTGTCAGAATCTCGACTGTCGGATGAAACGACTGTCAATGAAAGATTCTGAGAGTCGTGATTCTGACAGTCGTAGCGTTCCCATTGTGTTGTTAAAAAACAATCGTGATCAGCTATAGAAAATAAAAGTAACACCATTCCCACCCTCTACTCCATGAATGCACCTTCTTTCACCATCTTCTTCTTCTTCTTCTTCTTCTTCGATCGCTCAGTTTCCTGTCAATTATGAGTGCAGATGCGTCATGCTGCCCGTTATGCGCCTAACTAAGAAATAGGTAGGCCCAGCAAGTCCGACTTCGGCTGGAGGAAATTTTTTTGAAACTGTTTCGTAAAAAAAGGCAGGAGAATGGACCGGTAAGGCAGAACCGATAGATAGTAGATGGCAGTAAGCAAAGGGAAACGGCAGAGTCAAAGCAGAGTGACAGATTAGAGGAAGCTACAAGCACAGAAACTCCTAGAAGGTGGGGGAAACTATTTATACAAAAAGACCCCCCGGTATCCCCACGGGGGATTCTTGTCTATCGAAGTAGAAACAGTAGTGGTAAAGTGAAGCAGAATATTCAACGATGATAAAGTTGACTGCCTGAGCGAAGAAGAAGAAGAAGAAGAACAATACGATGTAGGCTTAATTTTATTATTGAAAATGTAAAATGCAAAATAAACTCATGTACTGATGTCTGTCCCTTACTTTAAAAAAAAAGACAATGAAAATACAGTAAATGGATAAACAGTAATTCAGTTACCTTCTGCTGTCGATAAAATCACAAATGCCAACAGGCAGCAGGCCACATTACTTTTTAACATTGACAACATTGTCACAGTCTTACAAAAAGTCTGCTAATGTAGGAATGAAGTCCTGTCCAGATGTAGGCCTACACACTGTGCGCTATTATGTAAGTCGAACTGTAATGGGCTGTTTTGTAGTCTTGTTATTCCTCATAAACCAATTAGATAGGCCTGTGCCCGCATGACAGCTGATGACGTTTCCCGTCACACAAGTGAAGCAGGACCAAAGTTATATTTATGTAAAAAGGTTGATGACTATCTACTGAAAGAACCAAACCACTTGACAGGAATAGAGAAAGATTCATGTACCAATCAGATGACTGGTGTGGTATGGTTCTCAGAGGAAGGGTGATGGAGAAGCAGAGAGGGAGTGATGTCGGCTGAAGAAAATGTTTGTTTTCTAGGGATGTAAACTCCAGTATTGAAAATAAAATAAAGCAGGCCTAGATGAAACTTCTGACCACGTTTTTCATTTCATCAACAAAGCAAAGTACACTCTATTTTTAATTGGTTACGGAATTTTTGTGAGCCTTACAGCGATTGGTAGCTGACAGGAAAAATTTTCACATGACGGCGTCTGTGACACTAACAATAATAATAGGACGTAAAAAAGTATTTCCTATCATTGAGTATGATGGCTATCAACAAGTAGACCGGTTATAAATCTAATTGTCCGGTCTTGTTACTATTGTTTGTCTCTGTGCTTCCGTCAAGGAAGACATATTTCTTGTTCTTTGTTATCTGACAAACACTGAGACAGCCAGACGGTACAACGTGAACCGGCAGGGAGATAATGCTCATTATGCAGCCTGTAACTTCCTTGACGGCGGGAAGCTGGGAAAGTAACAGGCATAACCGCTCAAAAAGATTCAGTGATTAAAGTTGGCTACGGGTAAAGAGAACAGTAAAATCTTCCTTTTGGCTCAGACTTTTTTTTACCCCAATTTTAGATACAAAAACACAACTTTTAGGGGAAAAAACCAACAACAACAACAAAAAACCGTCTCCCCCTTTTCCCTGGAAAAACAACACTATTTTTAACCCCAAAAAGAAGGAAAAAAAGAAGGAAATTCTCATAAAATATTCTACACGTTCTGATTTTCTTCACAAACATTTGTACTGACTAGGAAAATCTGTTTTTAACACTAGCTTACAGAAATTTCTCTTTTTTAGTTTTTGTTTAATTTTGTTTTTTTCTTCTTTTGATTCAACATCATTTTCATCAAGACACTCATCAAAGCTGTTTTTATCTTTAGTAAAAAACAAAACAACCGTCTTTAACTGTTCTCTAAAGTCCTTTAAAACAGAATTATACTTCTGTGTTAAAATCCATACGCTAATTCCTGCATGCCGACCGCTGAATGCAAGTTTTGCTAAACTATTTATTTTTTTGACAATGTCTCTTTCAGCTGAGCAATCATCAATGATAAACAAAGTTGATGTTCCTTTAAACAGTTTATAAAAATACTCTAAACAATCACTTAGTTTATTACTTGGATTGACTAAATAGATTTCGTCATCTGTCCAAATAAACTTTCTTTCTTTATAAGACTTGTTGTATTCTAAAGTCGTGCAGAATATTACTATGTGTTCAAAGTGATTACGTTAAACCGTTTGTATTAAATCTAAAGCGAATATTGCCTGTCATTCCTCAAAATAAACCACAATGAGGTTCTTTTGTAAGGAAATTTAAATTAGTCTTCAAATCCATTATTTTAATACACGATATCTTTTAATCTGTTTTCTTCAATGTTCAGCTGAGCATCACACACTAAATATACATAAATAAATATTTGCTTACTCTCTTCTGCTTCTTTGTGGATTTGAATGTTTATTCCTCCTGACCATCACCAACTACTCTTCCACTGCCATGTAGTTTGTTGTCTTCTGTTGTTCTAAGATCGAGCCACAAAGCATACTTTGAAGATAAATATTCTTCAAGCCTGACATCATGAAGATGCAGGTCTTTGCAAACCCGATCAACAACCGGATCTCTCTGCATGCCGGCCTCCACCAAACAGCTTTCGTATTTCATCAAAATGCTGATAAGGCAAAAGACCGCTTGCAAACAACTGATTCGGTTGTCCTTCAATTGTGCATGTTAGATTAGTTATTTTAGGATTATGAAACTTCTCACTTAATCTGCTAAAAGTTTTTTTGGTCTCCTCAAACAGCAACAAAATCCCTTTCAATTACCTTTAAATCGATGTTCCAAATTGTGTCTGACGTCATTTTGGTTATTTTACTGTGCTTTAAAATTCTGTTGTAGTATATTGCAAATCTTGACTGGTATTGTTGTGAGATCAACCGAGCTAATTCTTGATGACGAACAACATCAAACTCTAATGTGATGTCTGAGATACTATGTTTTGCATCAGGATCTGTCGCTGATCTGATAACACGGGCTGTAGTCATTAAAAGTTAATTCATACATAAGCCTGTCTTGTAAAGCACATTGATAATACGGGGAGTGCGTGTTTAACAGCTCGAAGTCAAGAGGTACATAAAATCGATTACCATAAACTTGTGCAACCAACTCATCTTGATTGTTATCTTTTTTGTCTTGAGCATCAATTCTATGTTCTATACCATTATCTCCCTGTATTCCTTGATAAATCCTAACTTATCTTTCATTTTGTGTGAGCCACAGGTCACAATAACTCAAAAAGACATCTGCATTATCTAAAGACATTACTTCTCTCCCTTCAAGTTTAATTGTAATCTTACTAACGATCGATCTACCAAGATTACCAACTATACTTCTATCCGCATCCGTCGCCGACTCCAGTTGTATTCTAAAATGCGAAGACGAGCAGTGCCTGGCACAATGACTTCATTAGATCCCCAGACTAGGAAATCTTACTGATAATATTTGTCTTTGATCGATAGTTGAAGGATTATTACTTATCACGGTACTCTGTCTGGTTCCTTTTACACCGAGTGGTTCTATTAACCGTCTGTATGGATCAAGAATTGTTCCGTATGATTTGTGACATCTCTTTTTGTTTTAAAATAAAATAAAAACATAATTATAATAAAAACATGGCTGGAATAGAAGCCGACCACGATTATGATGTTTTTGATCCTGGAGATGACATGAGTGAAGCTATTTCGTCTCGCCATCAATCATCTTTAAGACGAGAACTAATGGAAGGTAAAGTAAGATCGTTTTATGAAAGTATAGAGCAAGAACCACCCGAATTTTTAGATCCTAATGACTTTGCATAGAAAGACAGCCATTTATTTGTGAAGGATGATGATGGTCAACTACTTAACAACTAAATAGATACCTCAAAGTTTTTAAAAGAGAGTCAGTGCGTAAATGCTCAGTGTCTAGCGATCAAAGACGATTTAATATCGAAACCAGACCTACGAACCACAAGCTGTTGCTACACTTCAAAAAACAATACAAAGACTTTACCAACTGATTCACAACTAAATCCAACCTCTTAGAGGACTTAAGCGCAATGCGGACGACATATTAGAAATGGAAACTAGTTTTATAACTTTAGAAGATGAAGGAAACCCAAGTAAAAAACATTGCATGACCCACCCATTACCTACTGAGAGAACTAATGGGGCCTCTCAACGAATCATTAAAATATACCAGAGGCGAGTAAAATAATGTAGCCATAAGTTACAAGCGAACTTGATTGCTCACATAAACAGAGAGAAACAAAAGTTGGCTGAAGCGGATGATAACACCTAGGGACAGAAGTTGAAAGACAGAATCACACAAAGACCTAAATGATCTTTCAACAAGAGAGAGCAGCAAGACTAGAAGTACTGTCAATTAACCGCGAACAATTACGCACAAGGTGAACAGAATTAAAAGAAACCATTCAAAGACTTTTATACGAAAACACGACGTTAGCTGAAAGAATAAGAACTTTGTTAAAGAGCAAGGAATTCACGATTGTTGAAGCGTTATGACGGCTTTAGGATTTGCAATCTCTCTTTAGTGTGTTGGCTTTAACAGGTGGTCTAACTTAGTGTTGGCTTTAACAGGTGGTGGCAGTGGCCAATTACCTTCACCGCCTTCACCACCTTCACCATCAAAAGATACGAAATTTAACCCCTTTCACCGCCAGCCATTTTTCGGCCAAAAAATACCCTCTAAACCTAACTGGGTAGAGAAAAAACAAATTCTCTGCAATATGAGGAATTCCTCTGTGACATATGTAACACAGCCCATCCCACCTCCCAAATCAAGACAACAGGGTCTCCAGACAACAGGCTCTGCCTGATGCCCTTTAAGTGGACAGGCTGTAAAACCAATTTGGGGACAAAAGTCGACATTGGCGCTGGATGAACTAAACCCTGCCTTGCCGATTGTTATCATGTTTGACTGGATTTAAATAATGGTTAATGGATTACTGACCTTAAACCTAAAGGCAGTCAACTCCCACTGCAACAACAAAGCTGAGTCAACAGCTATAGTTTTGGGGTTATCTGAGGTACTGCATATTTAGCGTCTTTGTTATATTTAAAAGCATTCATTTATACATCCGTAAAAAACATGTTTCATTTATAACTGATCAAGACGAGCCAATTACTTTTACAACGTCCATTGAAAATCATGGTCCCTAAAAGTAGCGCTCCATGAATTTTATTACAAAGTAAATGGTATTAACATAAATCAAACCTTAAGGAATAATTGGATTAAAAAAAATGATGACGAGAGGACAACCGATAAGCGAACTAACTATACAGACGGTTATTACGGTTTTTGCCCATTAAAAGACATTTTAAAGCGATTATGACATTACTTTAAAACTTTAATGAGGGAAATTTAAAGAGAAGAGAGAGTAGGTACTAATTCTCACCAAGAACTAGCAAAAATGTAGGGCTTAGAAACTGGACAACAAGCTATACACAGCTTTTTGGCACAGAAAATAAAACCACTTTTCTTTGTAAAAGGAGAAAACTCTCGAAATCTTGCTGTTAATTCTTATTATATTTTCATTTAGATATCCTGAGTACGGATAACAACTTATTTGATAACCAGCGTCTACTGTGTTAAAGGGGTCTTACATCAGCAAAAGCAGCATATTGCGAGTACGAACATTATAACGTTTCCAAACTTCAGTTTAAAGATTAATTTGCGGGAGGAGTCATCACTACAAAATAAAAAATAACTGACAAAAAAGGAAAAGGAAGTTCAGGCGACAAGCCTAAATGCATTTATAAGAACTAAAATAATTTTAGGATAAAAACAATGTCACGCGGACCAGATCAACCGGGTATGCGACATGTTAGATGCGTTAACTTTATGAATGGAAGGACCTAGCGGGCACAGAAGACGTTATTTTAAACGAGAGATAGCGAGCGCTGTATGGTTGGAGTAACAAACAACGGCTATTATAAAAACGAGCAGACGAAAGTGATAAAAAAAAAGTGCTAAACTAGAGCAATCTGCCGTAATGTGTAGTAGCTGAAAAGGTTGGTCAGTTTTATATAAAGTTGTTAAGAAAAGGGCAACCAAATGGCATTCGTTCCATTCGTGATTGGGAAATTAAGTTTGATTTTAAGCCCGTTTACATTCTTTGACAATGAAACAAACATTTTTGCAAAATCATTTAACCAGGCCGTACATATCAGTATGATTTCCACAAAACAACAGCAGAAGAGAAATGGATATCAAAACCTTATAAAAAAGAGGCAGTACATGCTGGCGTAGAAAAAAGACAGTGACAAAAAGACGCAGCCCACGCAATTCGGGTTCATTCCTCTAAAATGGTTTTAGCAAGACGAATTTACTATGATATTTGAACTTTCTGTTTAGAGCAGACAACCGGATTCTCTGCCTGTTGGTGTAGCGACAACTAATGAAGGGGATTCTTATGTTATTGGCAAAACTTGGATGTTAAGCAGTGAGATGCCACTATTGTTATTCAAACCGTGGCAAAGAATTAAGGCAGTGTCGACCAGCGATTAAAGTTATATTAAACGTTGAACCAACAATCTTAAAGAATTAAACTTTCATAATGTTACCAATGTAGATGCGCATTGGGTTTTTATACACGAAAAGCATTTAACTGATGATCTTCTCAAAATTATAACAAGTGTAAAGTAAATGATTAATTTTGCTATAATATAAAAAGATGTCAATTACAGTAATCCAAATATACCGAAAAGAAGATATTGACAAAAGAAAAAAGACCTGGAGGTGATGATCCATGAAAATCAAAAAGTTCAGAATGTCTACCATTACAGAAATACAAAAAGAACTGTAAAAAGACCTCACTTAA
>CM065681.1:92608658-92627786 GCA_017654935.2 Phymorhynchus buccinoides
CTTGATGATGGTGGTTTGGAAGAGAAAGAAGAAGAGAAGAAATAAGGTTGGCTCAAATGCGTGGATTGTATATGAAACAGTAAAGGCAAGAACTCCCCTTTAAAAAAGATCAGTACAAACGAAAATTGACTGTCTCTGTGAAGGAAACCATGAACCAATTTTTTCTAGAAGCGCTCAACATTTTGAAAAGGTTACAATCCAGAAAAGGCTGTTCAGTAAATTTGTCATCATTCATATAGTAAAAAGCCAAGTGTCCGTGTGTGTGTGTGTGTGTCTGTCTGAAACACAAAACGGGCCTTATAACTCCGCCGTTTTTCGACCGAATCGCTTCAAATTTGCTGTGAGCCCTAACGGGGCGATGGCAACGGCAACCGAGGCGGCCGTGTCATTTGCGCGGTTTTGCAAATGCGCGAAACGCGCATCCGCCGGCCTCTCGGCGCCCGTATCTCCGGTATTTCTGGACCGATTGCCTTCAAATTTGGCAGGTATATGACCGGGGACGGTGACTATCAATGTGCCAAACCGGAAGCGAATCGATTACTTAGGCGCATAACAGCAGCATGATGCAAAAACGGGCCTTATAACTCCGCCGGTTTTCAACTGAATCGCGTCAAATTTGCTGTCAGGCTTGCTGTTACCGGGGCAAAGCCCTGCCGCAGCAAATTTGAAGAAAATCAGGAGAGCGCGTCACTCTCAGAGCAGCGCCAACGGGAAATCGGGGTTTCTTAACGAAATCGCTTCAAATTTGCTGTACTCAGCGTTACCAGTACTTGGCGTTACCGTTACTAGGCGTTACCGTTACTAGGGAGAGCGCATCACTCTCAGAGCAGCGCCAATGCGAAACGGGGCCTTATAACTCCGCCTTTTCTTATCCAAATCGTTTCAAATTTGCTGTACTCAGCGTTACCAGTACTTGGCGTTAACGTTACTAGACGTTACCGTTACTAGGAAGAGCGCATCACTCTCAGAGCAGCGCCAATGGGAAACGGGGCCTTATAACTCCACCGTTTCTTAACCAAATCGCTTCAAATTTGCTGTACTCAGCGTTACCAGTACTTCGCATTACCGTTACTAGGCGTTACCGTTACTAGGCGTTACTGGTACCCGGCGTTGCGCTAGTTAAGTCTAAATGAGACAGCGAAGACTCACACTTCAGTTCCTTATTGTGTGTGCAATTATTATAAGCTACAACACTAGTTCTGAACTGATGAAGTCTCCTTTCTTTTGAATGAGAAGCATTCCAGCAATCGTGCAGTGTTGTTGTTGTTTTAATGAGCTGTTGCTTGTTTCCAGGCAGACCAGAACGTGGTGGTGGTGGACTGGGAGAGGGGGGCCAGGTCTCTCAACTACCTGCAGGTGACCAATGCCACGTCATTTTCAATACAAAAGTTTGACCAACTAGAGCGTGAAACGCTAGATCATTTGTTTTGGTCCAGTGACTTTGACCTGGTTCTGATTCGTAGTACGTCGAAGGAGCCTATGGAGGCTATGGACCTTTGACCAATGATGTTTGTATTTGAACTTGGCCTCATATCTTAACTATCTGCATACACAATTTGAGGGTTCTAGTATAGGTCCCTCCGTCCAAACGCTATTGTGTTAACATACATACGTAGCCACGCCCAATTACGACAACTGTCCTCAAATCTATTTGGCCGAGAGAGTCGGGATGTACCACGGGCAAGGCATCTCCACTATAAACAAATTCTAGCCCAGCCTGCCAGTTTCGGAAAATATCGAGTCTTAATTTATTTTAGAAACCATGTTCAACTTCTGAGGAAAGGTGGGGTCTAACAACCAGGCTTACCCTGCCAGACCTAATGAAGAAAATCTGTCCCACGGTTCTTTGTCTTTCAAAACTATTGGATGGATTGCAATAAATATTACATAATTATGGTTTGATAGTGAAGTGAACTGTGAGTTGAAAGTTCATGTTTGATGTCAATTGGTAATGTCGTTTTTTATTTAGTGTTTTTGGTGTTTTTATAGCAATTTCTGGGAGGTTAAATCCAGATGGGTCCAATATGGGGGTCACCTTGCAAGGTGGGTTCCACATGGGTTTACCCAAGCCAAATGGCCAGGGTGTGTGAAGTGGGTTAACAATATAGTATAGCTGACTTGACTGGTTAGTTGGCTTATCACTGGCTGACATTAGCCTGTAGAAAGGGCCAATAGGAAATGAGAGCTGTACTATAAATGCTCTACAGTATTGGAATATCATGGTGGGTGCACTGGCTCTTGTGCTGCAGCCAATGGGATTGGTTGGCCTTTGGGGACCTTCCCCAACGTCAACTCTCGTCCTCAAAACCCTTTGACCGAGAGAATGGGGATGCACCCTGGGCAAGGCTTCTCCACTATAAACAAATTTAAACCTCAGCCTCCCCGTGGCGATACCGGGGGGTCTTTTTCGTAAAAATAGTTCCCCCACCTTCTGGAAGTTCTGTGCTTGTAACTTCCTCTAATCTGCCACTCTCTTTGACTCTGCCTTTTCCCTTTGCTTTCTATCATCTATTCTATCTTTCTGACTTATTGGCCCATTCTCCTGCCTTTTTTTCAAAAGAAAATCTTCCAAATAATTTTCTCCTTTGAGCTCCTCCGAAATCGGAATGTGTCGGCTGTACGCAGCGGGGAGACCAGTGAAAACTGAAAACCGGACACATACGTACCTTACCCATTATGGCCATATGGCCTGGGAACGCAAGAAGAAGAAGAAGAAAACCCAGCCTGTCAGAAGAGCAGCTGCCAACCTCTGCTATCTAGCAGTCATTGTCGGAAACGAGAGACAGGCAACACACGCACAATGTTAATGGATTTCTAGCGACATAATAACTCACCATGAAAATGCTCCCAGGTGGCAGCCGACACTCGTTTGGTGGGCAAGATGGTGGGTGCCATGCTGGAGAAGTGGACACGGGTGGGTGCCCGCGCCTCCTCCTTCCACCTGATCGGTGCCAGCCTGGGGGCCCACATTGCTGGCTATGCTGGTTCAGAACTGCACGGTGTTGGAAGAATCACTGGTAAATACTAGTGGTTTGGGTATTAGCTTTATGGTCACAGAGACGAGTCTTGTCGAGTTGCTCCTACGTGGAAGGAGCGCGTCGTAGCTAGCACTGCGCCACCCCCTTTTTTTGCGGAAGGGGGGAGTGGTCAATTTTGACCAAATAACAACTTTTTGTTGCCACTTGGGTTCTTTAACGTGCGCAAAGTGAATGGGCACACGGGACCTCGGTTTTTGTCGTCTCATCCGAAAGACTTAGCGTTCAGACCATAAGGTCTAGTGGGAAGTGAGCGGAAAAACTCCGGTGCAGCCAGGAACGATCCTGGGTTTGTTGCAAATAAAGTTAACGTGTAACCTCTGAGCCACTCTTCTACTAGTTGCCTTTTACAATAAGTCTGTGTCTATTTGTTAGCACGCCTATGTATTTTTCTGTTTGCGTGTATATGTATGTGCGTGTATACGAGCATGTAATGCTACGCGTGAGCGCGCGCGCGCGCGCGTGCGTGCGTGCGTGCGTGTGTGTGTGTGTGTGTGAGTGCATATAGCCTATAGCTATTGTAGGGGAAGACGGGGTAAAAAGCGCATGGGCGGGTAAGAAGCCCACCCCAATTATCTCATGAAATAAAGAAAATTTCAGTCAAATTTTCCCATGAGACGAATGCTATACATTAATGCTCGTCTCATGGGCAAAATGAGACTGAAATATGCTTCATTTCATGAGATAAATTGGGGTGGGCTTTTTACCCGCCCATGCGCTTTTTACCCCGTCTTCCCCTAGCAGAGTAAAAAAAAAGAAAACAGAAAAAAACATTCTTATGGACAGGTTTGGATCCTGCTGGCCCCAGCTTTGAGAACACCTCGCCGGTGGTCCGTCTGGACCCCAATGACGCCCTCTTTGTGGACGTCATCCACACCAACGCCGTTCCTTTAGCAGAGATGGGTAAGGGCTTAGCTTCACCTCTCCCCCGAAGACGGTGTGTGGCGGGTAATCAAAAACGGTCACACAAGTGATGTTCTCATCTGTAGCTGGTGCACTTGTACCACAGTGTTCAAGTGCTTCCGCTGTTGGGATGATCTGGCCCTGGATTCTTTCAGCCAGAGTAAGCCAACAACAGCATCACCGCGGTTCATTTAGAGGCTATAGTTTTACGGCCATGTTGATTCGTCTCTTGTTTGTTAACAAATTTACTAGAGTTGGGGGGTATTTTGGTTTGATGGTTCTGGTAGGGGCCATACTGCGTCACTGAGCTCAGGAGACATAACTCGGGATCTTCTTAGTTGTGAGAGAATGGGTGAGGAGTTTGGTACACTTTTGTAGATACATATTTTAATGTATGTATTTATCTGTTGTCAGGTTATTTATGAATTTGTTTAGTTTCTTGTAGGCCTACATGAGTGTGGCGTGTCCGCAAGGAAATTATCCTTGTACGAGGACAAAATTGAACAAAGTTGAAGTTGATGTTACACACATAATAACATATCAGATCTTGTAATGTAATTATATTGTTCTTTCTGGACTATCAGACTTCAATGAAATAAGGCAGGTTGCTTGCAACCATGTAGGGGTGTAAAAATAAAACGACCTTGATATAGCAGTACTTATAATTAGTTGTTGCAGACATAGAACGATAATAGAAAAAAACAAATATTTAGATATTTAGATTGTTCAAGTGGCACAATGGTCTTGTGTGTGTGTGTGTGTGTGTGTGTGTGTGTGTGTGTGTGTGTGTGTGTGTGTGTGTGTGTGTGTGTGGTGTGTGTGTGTGTTACAATGGTGCATGCAGGTCTAGGGTTCATCGACCCTTGTGGCACTGGTGGACTTCTATCCCAACGGAGGTCGCCACCAACCGGGCTGTCACCATTCCCTGCTGCACCAGCTGGCTGGAATCATGGGAGGTGAAAGTAAGGCGCAAACCTATGACAATGACACCCCCCTAAGACGGAGTGTGGCTGCCCACGTGGCAGGGGTAATAAAAAACGGTCACACACGTAATGTTCTCATCCCTAGCTGATGCATTTGTACCATAGTGTTCAAAGTGCTTCGGCTGTTGGGATGATCCCTGGAGTCTTTTAGCCAGGATACGTTAACAACAACAGCAACGATGACAATAGTAACTGTTTATGCTGTTAACTGACTTTTTTTTTAGCTTTTAAAAAATATATTTTCTTCTTCTTCTTCTTCTTCTTCTTCTTCGATCGCTCAGACAGTTTCCTGTCAATTTTGAACGGAGATGCGTCATGCTGCCGTTATGTGCCTAACTAAGAAATAGTTAGGCCCAGCAAGTCCGACTTTTCAAACTATTTTTGTTACGTTGTTTTTCTGTGAATTTTTGACCAATGGATTTTGTTATTTAAAAATTCTAAGTATGTTTTGTATGTTATCCTTCTTTGCCGACCGCCATGCACAGATACATTGTGGAAGGCACAGTATAAGCTTCTAGCTTGTTGCTGCCATTTGTTCTGTATGATTTGGAATTGTATGTCTTGTTGGCATATTAAAGATTATTTAAACCAAGTCCGACTTCGGCTGGAGGAAATCTTTTTGAAAGTGTTTCATGAAAAAAGGCAGGAGAATGGACTGGTTAGGCAGAAAGATAGTAGATGACAGTAAGCAAAGGGGAAAAGACAGAGTCAAAGAGAGTGACAGATTAGAGGAAGTTACAAGCACAGAACTTCCAGAAGGTGGGGGAACTATTTATACAACTGGCTCATTTGCTGGACAGGTAGGACTTAAAAGTATTAGAATCTTCACACCGTTGAAGGAGGGTACTACATGAAAGAAGAAGAACATACTTTAGCTGAGTGAAACGGTTTTAAAATTCGTTGCTTCAAGCAGAATATTATTTATCCCTGTGTTTTATGTATGCCAAGGACAGAGGACTGAAGAGGTCTTTAGTATTGGCCACCACTGCGCCTGTCAGAGGGGGTGCAAGGGATAACTAACAGTGACATAACCACAATTTACTCGCAAAATACACCTATTCCACTGCCCCATCAGAGTGAGTGCAAGGGATAACAGTAACAGTGACATAACCACAATTTTCTCGCAAAATACACCTATTCCACTGCCCCATCAGAGTGAGTGCAAGGGATAACAGTAACAGTGGCATAACCACAATTTACTCGCAAAATACACGTGTTCCACTGAAGTTAACTGAATGCTGAGCGTATTCTTCAACATTGCCCATGGAGAATGCTTGACTGTGAAGAGTACATTATTTTGCTCGAGTGCAAAGGTTTAAATCTTCTTCATTCGGGGAAGCATTGTTTCGTTTTCCCGTGTTGTTTGAAAAAGACATTTTTGTTGAAATATCACATGTTTTATTTTGTTTCGTTGTTGTGTATTTGTTTGTGCATGGGTGCAACTACACAACATGAAAACCCCCTGAAAGGTCGGGTTCTAGAGTTCTAGGGCTAAAGAATTTTGTTTTTATGAAGGTATTTTTAGCTTGCTTTTCCACACAATTTATACAAATGCTTAAAAATACAGCAGACACACACACAAAGATCTTGTTTGACAAATTTTAAAAAAAAAAGGACATTCCTTTTCTGGTAACATTCAAAAAAACAGGAAATCCTTATATATACCAGGAAGAGTAACACCCATGTTTGTATGGTGTTTATTTCAGTGACGTTGCAGTCTTGTATCATTTTTTTAAAAATTCACGCCATGACTGATTTGTCCCCCAGATGTGCGGGAGGCCATGGGCTGCAGTCACCTGCGGGCAGTGGACTATTTCCTGCACTCCATCACCAGCCGGTGTCACATGACCGCCCATCCTTGTCCCTTCCCGCAGGTCATGAGCCGGCGTCCTCGCTGTCCCCGCCCGCGTCACTGCCGCGGCTGTGCCGTCATGGGTTATGACGTAGACCTGAATGCCAGCGGCGTGTTTATGGTCCGCACCCGCGCGGAGCCTCCCTACTGTGGCGCTTAGCTTGAAATCCGCGTTAGGATTATTTCGTAGCTTAGATCTGCATGCGTGTCTCACTTAATATGTATAAAAAGGAATAACGACAAAACCTGTGATGTCTTTGTTAAAAACTTGTATTGGCTCATTCGCATCGCAACGATTTTGAATGATTAAAAAAATTCTCACAAATCACTCAAGCCATACACACAAACAAAACATACATAAACAAAAGGAGAAATAAAAGAAGATTACAGGTTTTTACTTCAGGTTTAGACAGTGTAAGTACCGTCTTCTTTAACAAGCTTAGATATTTTCTCTCTAGGCTTAGTTTTTGCTGAAACGTAACTATAGAATGCTTTAGGATTATTCTTAGCTTCGCGGGCCAACTGATGTTCCTTCTGTTTAACATGTTTCCTGAAAGCCCATTTAACTTGGTTTCTTGCTCTAGCATATATTTTGTAGTTCTCATTTGTCCTAAATGTCTTGTAGGTTTTAAAAACTCTTCTCTTTTTTCTTATAATGTCAAGTAATGTAGATGGGATAGGATCTTTCTTACGTGTATGAAAGGGAGAGTTCTTAACCTTAGGAATAAATTTGTCACAAGCATCCACCAACACTTTACGTATATTGTTCCAGCAATCATCAACAGAGTAGTCATCATTTACAATGTCAGTCCAAGTGACTGATCGAACAAATTTCCTCATGTCCCCGTAGTTCCCTTTGCTCACTAAATACTTACATGCTCCAAGTAAAGTTTGATTATTTCCATTGAGCGACAGGTTAAAACATAGAACTGAGTGGTGGCTCTTTCCTACAGGAGGTAAGTACTCTATTTCTGAGACAAATTCCTCATGATTTGTTAAAACAAGGTCAAGTATGTTTGCTTGCTGTAATCCTCCATGATGAGTAGGCTCCACGACTTTTTGCAAAAGTAGTTTTGCTGTACTGTTTCAAAAAACTTGTTGGATGGGTGATTTTGGCCACAACCAATTATTTCTTGATCCCAATTTATTTCAGGAAAAAGTTAAAATCTCCCATAAGAAGAATATCATCTGATTTATGCTCATGTAATATGGCATCTACAAGCTTATTCAAGTCAAGACACTCATCGCTTGAACAATTTGGTGATCTATATACAACACAGCATATGAAATGTTTCTTATTTGGTAAAATGATTTTACAGACTATACTGGGAGAGAACAGTTTTTCAAGCTTGTCAAGTCTCACAAGGTCTAAGCCCTCCTTTACAAAATAGACAAACACCTCTACCCTCTGTAATAGTAATACCTGCATAACAATCAAGAACATATTGTTCAATGTCCTCATCAGACTTTTTACTTTTAGGCAAAATCTCAGTTATACCTAATAGTAAATACATCAACATCTTTTTATTTTACCAAGAATTCTAGTTCAGGTAACTTATTTGACAAAGTATCAGAATTAGTATACATGCATTTATGTGTTGTTGAGGTAGTCAGATCATTTTGGGAAGATTATTGCTTCCATACTAACATAAGTATTCAGTAATAATTAGTATGCCACTTCCATACTAACATAAGTAGTCAGTAATAATTAGTATGCAGATCAGTTTGCTTGTTTTTCACTGTATGTTGTACTCTTTAAATGTTTTTAATAATAACCAAAAAATAAAAATAAAAGTTTCAAATTCCGTTTCCTTATAAACTAAAAGGAAATAGCAGGCTAAAGGCTATTTAAAAGCCTATATGCCATATATGATATGATATGATAACAACATTAAACATTTTTCTATTTAGTGTTCAGCTTTGTTCAGGTCATTTAATTGTGAACAAACAACGACCATTTTTTTGGTGCTGATTTACAAAATTAAATGCACACGTGTTCTCAAACCACTGAACAAAGGTAGAGAAACTGTCAGGTTTTCTTCAAAGCTTTTCCCTGACCCTTGGCGATAATAATGAACATGTTTTGATATGCATTAGCAAGTTTGTGTGCAAAATCACCTGAGACTTGATCACTTCAAAAAAATAAAGCAAAAGTTTATAATTTATAGACTTAATGCTTACCTTTACTGGCTTTAGATCAACTGATTTCGCTTTCGCTGCGATCGCGTTGATCGTCTTCCAATGTATGTTCAACAAAACCACGTGGGCAACAGACCGGAAATGAACGAACGGCAACTCTTCAATATTGTTTTTTATTTTGCTGTTTGCTGTTTAATTGTCTGTCTATGTTGATAAAGGCGCATTCGCCAAAATATCCAGTAGTTTTGTTTTGTCTCTTGTGAATATAATAACGTCACTTTACACTTGTGGTGTAGTTGTTTGTTTGTTGTATGTTCCAGTGACGTTGCAGTCTGTTTCAGTTTTTTAATCATTTTTTTTAATAATCTATTTACTTATTTATTTATTTATTCTATTTTATTTATTTGTTTTATTTATTTATTCCTTTATTTATTCTTTTTTGTTTTTGTTTTCAGTTGTTTTTTGATTGTTTGTTTGTTTTGTTTGTTTTGTTTTTTCGTCATCTTTACCAGAGAACGTATAAATCCTCCTTCTGGCCCAGACTTTTTTTTACCCCAATTGTAGATACAAAAACACTACTTTTAGGGGCAAAAAAAATATAAAAATCCGTCTCCCTTTTTACCCCAATTGTAGATACAAAAACACAACTTTTAGGGGTAAAAAAAGCAAACAATCGTCTCCCTTTTACCCGTTGTAGATACAAAAACACTACTTTTAGGGGCAAAAAAAAAGCAAACAATCGTCTCCCTTTTACCCATTGTAGATACAAAAACACTACTTTTAGGGGCAAAAAAACCAAACAATCGTCTCCCTTTTACCCCAATTGTAGATACAAAAACACAACTTTTAGGGAAGAAAAAAAAAAACAACCCAAAAACCCGTCTCCCCCTTTTTCCTGGAAAACAACACTATTTTTTTCCAAAAAATAAATTATATTAAGCTACCGAAAGGGGGTCAAGCTACTGAAACGGGGCCAAACTACCGAAACGGGTCCAAACTGGTTTACTTTGCTTTTCGAGATTGACGTTCAGCTCCGTCGTGAAAACCCCAAGTAATATAATGTAGCAAGACCTCTGCTCGACAATGGTGCAATCTCATAATCGCGTCACTGGCAAACATCAGCTACTAAAATTAGCCTTTACAGTATGACTTGTACTGTAACTGATCTCTTAATTATATGCGGGCTGTTGTCGCTACTTGGTTTTTTGGTTCGTTGTTTTTTGTGGAGTTTGTCCGTCTGTCTGACTATCTTTCTATTAGCTTTTTTAAAGTTATTTTTTAAGAAGTTACTCAAGTTCTTTTAAAGTTCTTTTATAGTTCTTAGACAAGTCATATCCAAGTCATCTTCAAGTCATTCTCAAGCTTTTTTATTATTAAGTTCTAACACAAAAACTTAATAAGTTATTACTTAGTACTTATTACGTTCTTATCGAGTTACTTACTTAAGTTTTTGTTAAGTTCTAAAACAAGAATTTATAGCATTAAAAATGGATCGCTCTCGGGTTTTAAGCTTTTTGGTGTTTGGTTTTCTTGTTTGTTTGTTGCTTTTTTTGATTGTTTTGTTTGTACTTCTACTCGTGTTTTTGGTTTTGGTTGCATATATTTTTTATATAAATTATAAGCCATATAACCAACACCCAAACCTTCACCAACAATAAACAAAACATATTGATTATCTTGTTTTATTTCTTCTTTTTGAACTGGTGGAACTGTATGTACTACTGTTTTGTTTTCTTCATCGTTTTTAGTTAGTAGGCTATGTTTTTGTTTACGGATCCACTCTGCTAGTCGTTTTCCGGCCTGAACTCGACCATGACTTTTAGTCACTTGATTCACTTGACTCAAGGGTTGTGAGCTCTGAACTTCCTGATTCTGCACGACATTGTGCTCTTGATTCTCTGTCACGTTCATTTTTAATAGCAATAAAATCTATATGATTAAAAGTAATTAACCCCATGACAACTGGTGATAAAAGCCCGCCAAACCTATAAAAAAGATCACAACTGAGAGACTCCAATGACTTTGTTAAAACAGGATCTTGACTTAAATCGTACATTAAATCTTGTTGTGAATCGACGGGAAGAAATTGATTAACTAACTTTGTATACAAGCTTAACACTGTTTGACCTAAACTTTTAACCATTTTAGATCCTAACTGCGCTTCGTATCTGTTGTAGTACTTTTCAATGTCAGCAGAAGACATTTGTTGAATCTGTTCTATACTAAATTCTGTTCCTAAGTATTGCTTCGTGTTTCCACACGCAGCCAGAGAATACAACTTTTCCTTTTTATTCACAACACTTGCTGACACTTCATCAGAAATAATAACATCGTGTGCATTTAACAGTAGTTCGTCACAATTCATTTTTACTTAATTTATTTTTATATTTTATTTTTATTTTGAAAAACAAAAAATGAGTGCTGAAAAAACTGTTGTTAATCTTGTATATCACTCTGCTATAATTGGAGGACTTACTATGGGGTACATGATGCTTGGTAAGAAATTATTGAAAATGAAATCAGCTGACCTTGGAAAACTTGACCTAGAGGACTCTGCTAAACTAATCGCTGTAATTACTGCTTCAATCACAACAAAAGACTTTCTAGTTAAACAGGGAATAATTCCAGAAAATATAAATATGTAAAAATAAAATGGCTTCACTCGCAATGATGATAGGCGGTGCTGTAGTAAACGCACTTGCTTTTTCAGGCAGTAATTACATGTTTAGTAAACTAGAAACAAACAAGGAAAGACAAAGACATAACAGAGCAATGGAACAATTAGCTGCAGCACAAGACGCCTATGAAAAGCAAAGACTCGCTCAGTTAGATTTCATTAACAACAAATTAAAACTACAAAACCATGCAGCCTACACTTTTAAGAATGTTGACGACGCCATTAAAGAGTATTATTTAGTGACGGGAGAAGATGCACAACAGCTACCACCACAAAAATTAAGCGACTTCTACCAGCCATCTGAAAAACAAAAGATGCAGGAAATAGCGTTTATTGCAATCGGTATGACTGCTGTTTACTTCATTGCAGAAAACGTATAGTATAAAAATGAACAATAAACTATCTAAAATTTATTATTCACCAAAAGGCTATTGGAAAGGTTTAACAGCTATTCAAAAACTCAGTCAAGCTACAGGAGTCACTGAACAAACAGCAAAAGAATGGCTATCTAAACAAGCTATTTGGCAAATCTATTTACCAGCGTCTAAACGAATTAAAAGACCACACTTCATTAACTCAACACCGAATGACACTCATCAAATGGATCTTCTATACCTCCCTCATGACACTATAAGAAGAAAAAGATTTAAATACGCGCTTACAGTCATCGACATTGCTTCAAGATATAAAGATGCTGAACCATTGACTGATAAAAGTGCTACTTCAGTCTCTGTGGCTTTACAAGAAATCTACAGACGCGGCCCATTAACCTATCCTATCATGGTTCAAGTTGATGAAGGAAAATAATTTAAAGGACAATTCAATCAGCTACTATTAAAATTCAAAGTCACTATATAAAAGAGGTATTCCCGGAAATCATAAATATCAGGCCTTAGTTGAAAACTTTAACAAACAATTGTCAGAAAGACTTTTTTTTTTTACCAATATCACAGAGAACTCCTTGACAATACTAGAAACACTGAATGGGTTAGAAGACTGTCTAGTGTTCTACGAGTCATGAACAACGAAGAATCCACGGTTACAGGATTTAAACCAGTAAAAGCAATGCAGAAGAAAACAATTGACTTACCACAATATCATTCAATTACAAAACAACTGATACCATTTGGAGTAAAAGTAAGGTTTCTTTATGCACCCGGAGAAGCAGAAGGAGACACTCGTATAAGAGCAACAGACCCGATATGGAGCATTGATCCGTATGAAATAAAAAGAATCATACAAATGAATCCTCCCGTGTACGTATTATTTAAGAGAAACTGATACAACAAAACGACCAGCCCCACAAAGAGCCTTCGTTAAAGAAGAACTACAGATAATCCCACTAGACACAGTTCCAATTTAAAGAGAAAGAAAAAAGAGAGCTTAAAATGGAGACTTAGAAGAATTATTTTATTTACTTGTGGTGAAAATGATGTTTTACGTCCTCTCGGTCATAGACACATATGGGACATTTGTAAACATAATGATGATGGGAACAATATTGGCTGCAATGCCCGGAGGCAGTGCAACACCAGTAAAGTCCCGAGTTTTTAAGCAATATAGATAGGTGTAGCGGTAACCACGCCTCGGTTTAAACCTCATCGGCTATGGTACCGCCACGAAGTTAAATAATAAATATCTATTTTTTATTTACTTCTTTTTGTTGTTGTGCTTTACAGTTAAATCCTAAACCTTTTAGTACATTTTCAACGAATAATTATTTTAATTTAATAAAATAATTTTGAGTTAGAAAAAGAAACTACACATGACAATGACACTTGATGATGTACTCGAACACTTAGACAATGTTTTTAAAGAAACAGAATTAGAAGTTATTGATCCAGAAAATGTACTAGAAAGTGTAAAACATGCTATTTCACAAATACCTGAAAAACTAATAATAGAACCACCAGTTAAAGTAATGTTAGCAGTTTATATAGATTATGAAACAGTTAATAAGAAGCAGCTACAAGTATGGGTCTCTACTGAACAACAAGTAATTCTTTCTTATAATGATTTTACAGAAACCTGGGCAGACGAAATGATCACTCAGTTTATCAATGCATCAGAAGAGGCAAAACTGAGAGGATCTGGTTGGTCAGAAGGCGGAGTATTAGAAATTAAATGAAAGGAGAGTAAATATGCCCCTCGTTTATTCCTTTACCTAAAGATTTAATTTTAAAACGAGCAGTACTAAACATTAAGAATACAGATAACCGATGTTTTATGTGGTGCGTTTTAGCTAAACTTTATTATGTTAAAAAGAACGCAGAGAGAGTAATTAACTATCAACCTTACATAAATGAATTAAACTTTAATGGAATCGACTTCCCTGTAAGCCTAAGCAAAATTGATCAATTTGAAGAACAGAATAAACCAATCACTGTTAACATCTACACATGGTCTACAGAAGAAAACCTTAAACCAATTCGAATATCAAAGAACTCTCCCATGATTGGTGATTCAGACAAAAAACATATTGATCTACTCTTAATAACAGATGGAACAAAAACACACTACACTTTAATCCGAACAATGAGTCGATTATTATCATATACAACAGCGGATCATGGAAAACAAGAATTTTGTCGAAGATGACCTTTTGTTTACTAAGAATTCCAAGTATTTATGCTGCAGTTGAACACAGAAAACATTGCAAGAGCTCTGTTGACTGTAATACTAAACTTATTACTCCAAAAGAAGATAGTAAGGTATCGTTTAAAAACTGGAAGAAACTGCAAACGAGTCCATATGTTGTATATGCTGACTTCGAATCTATCATAGTACCATACCAAGGTCTTGCTCCTAAAAATCTTCCTAAAACAGTTTTATTGAACAATCATCAAATCTGTTTATATGCTTTTATTGTTGTTAGATCAGACGGGAAACATTCAGTACCAGAACTTTATAGACGACCTGATGCTGCAAAACGATTCTTATTACGTATGATGGAAATACGAAACAATCTGTCTAATCAACTTAATTTATCAGATTTAATTATGACGACTGAAGATTTAATTCAATTTGAATCAGCTACGGTTTGTTGGATTTGTAAAAAAGAATTCATGTTAGATTCAACTAACCCTAAAGTCAAAGATCATGATCACATCAGTGGAAAATTCAGAGGAGCTGCACATAGCGACTGCAATCTACAACTTAACGTTCGAACCAAAGACTTGGAAACTGCCTATATTCTTTCACAATCTACGTGGACACGACTCCCATTTAATTCTACAAGCAGTAACAGATTCATTTAGAACCGTCAGTTGTATTGCTCAGTCTTCAAAAAAGTACATGACATTTACATTAGGACAATTGTCTTTTTACGATTCATTACAACATCTGATGGGATCACAAGAGTCTTTAGGGCAATTGTTAAGCAAATGCCCTATAACAGAAAAATACTTTGATCCTAGTCTTGTTAAAAAAGGAGTTTATCCGTAAGAATACATGAGTAGTTGGGAGCGGTTCGATGAAGATTCTTTACCACCTAAAGGCGCATTCTACTCTAGTTTGAAAGGAAAAGATATAAGTGACTCTGACTATGAGCATGCAAAGACTGCGTGGGGAAAGTTAAACTGCAAAAACATGGGAGACTACCATGTCGCCTATTTAATGGTTGACGTTTGTTTACTTGCGGACGTATTTGAAAACTATAGAAATACATGTATGAAACATTACAGTCTAGACCCAACACATTATATTTCAGCTCCTGGTATGAGTTTGGATGTATTCTTAAGATTTACTGGAATAAAGATTGACTTACTCTCCGACCTACCCATACTTAAAATGATTGAAGATGGACTACGTGGAGGAATTAGCATGGCTTCACACAGTTATTGTAAGGCTAACAACAAATACTTAGACAATTATTATGATCCTACTAAACCCTCCAACTACATCATGTATTTAGATGCAAACAATCTATATGGTTGGGCAATGTGTCAGTCACTACCAATACGTAACTTTAAAATGTATACAGCTCCTTTTAATTTTAACATCAACAACTTTTTACAATGGCTGTTGAAATTACCAGATTCTTACGAAACAGGCTTTATTTTAGAAGTCGACTTAGAATATCCTAAAGACCTCCATGACATCCACAACGACTACCCATTAGCAGCGGAAAGACTTCAGGTGGGATCAGAGCTACTAAAACTTGTGCCTAATCTACATAACAAAAAAGAAAAATGTTTGTCATTATAGATTACTACAATTCTATTTACGTCACGGATTAAAACAAACAGCAGTTCATAGAATCATTTCGTTTGGACAGGAGAGGTTCATGGAGCCATATATAATGAAAAACACTAATCTTAGAACGAAGGCTACTGACACCTCGGAAAAAGACTTCTTTAAGTTAATGAATAACAGTTGTTTTGGAAAGACTATGGAAAACCCACACAAACGCAAAGACGTTAGATTAGTCACCCAATAAAACAAAGCAATCAAATTAACTTCAAAACCTAATTATCAAGACTTCAAAAAGTTCCATGACAACCTTTACGGTATAATGATGAAGAAACGTACAGTAGCACTGGACAAACCAGTCTTCATTGGGTTTGCTGTTTTAGAATTGTCTAAGTTATTGATGTTAGAAATTTTATACGACTACTTTAAACCACTGTATCCAGACTCTAAAGTATTGTACATAGATATACAGATTCATTTATTCCAGACATTCTGACTGAAGACTTTTACGAAGATTTAAAAACAGAAGTAGTAAAAGATGCAGACTCTAAGTATGATACATCTGACTACTCAAAAGACTCTCCATTACATTCAACTGTAAATAAAAAGGTGATCGGAAAAATGAAGGATGAACTGAATGGAACTATAATCAAAGAGTACGTTGGACTGAGAGCAAAGATGTATAGCGTTGCTAGTCAGACTAGCGTTATTAAAAAGGCTAAGGGAATCAGTAGACCGGTTGCTCAAATGGTTATGTCACACGACAACTACAAAGAAGCTTTGTTCGACAGCAAGACGTTTTATCATGATAACATTAAAATACAATCTAAGTTACACGAAATAAACACAACAGTTGTAAATAAGAAATCACTTGACTCAAACAATACAAAGCGTGTGTTTAAATCACCAGAGTTTTTCGTATGCAGTTGGACACTGGAGGACTAATTGTCATAGTCAGTAGATTTTCTAATCTTGTAATCATACGTTATACTGTAAGCACCCTTTGGAGTTCTTATTGTTATTTCCCTAGAACAGAGTTTAATGTTTCGTTTACTCGTCTGTTGCATTCTTTTTTTTTTATCGCTTCTATGTCTTGTGGTTGTGAAAAAGTCGTCCTGTGACTTTTTTTGAAGTTCAAACTTTTGCATTTTGTAAATCGTTGTAGTCTGCTTGCAATCGATTGAACTCTTCATCTGTAATTTGAGAGTCTTGCAAAGCTTTACTGATTATTAATCGAAATGAACTAAGTTTTGCCATTATTAATTGAACCATGGCTGTATGCTTTTGAAGTTTTATTTTTATTTTTGTTGTTGAAAGCAGATGTTGCGATTGAAAATGCACCAAGAGTTAATGACACACAACCTAGAGGCAAAGCTATGGGTGATCCAACACCTGTCGCTAACAACCCTACAGAGCTTCCTGCTGTTAAAGTACCTAGAGTTCCAAATCCAGTATTTAAGTATGTTGCAGCATTAAAGATAGAAGAGTACCTTCGTTTGGTTCTGTTATAATTAGTGAGGTCTTTTTCCAATTCTTTTTGTATTTCTGTAATGGTAGACATTCTGAACTTTTTGATTTCAGGATCATCCTAACTCTCAGTCTTTTCTTTGTCAGTATTTTCTTTCGGTATTTTTGGATATACTTTAACAGACATCTTTTTATATTTATAAAAAAATTATCATTTAATTTACACTTGTTATCATTTTGAGAAGATCATCAGATAAAATGCTTTCAGTGTAATAAAACCCAATGCGATCTACATTGGTAACATTAATGAAAGTTAATTCTTTAAGATTGTTTGGATCAACGCTTAATATAACTTTATCGCTGGTCGACACTGCCTTAATTTCTTTGCCACGGTTTTGAATAACAATAGTGCATCTCACTGATTCAACATCCAAGTTTTGCCAAGAAATAAGAATCCCTTTCATTAGGTTGTCGCTAACACCAACAGGCAGAGAATCAGGGTTGTCTGCTCTAACAGAAAGTTCAAATATCATAGTAAATTCGTCTGCTAAAACCATTTTAGGAATGAACCCTAATTGCGTGGCTGCGTCTTTTGTCACTGTCTTTTTTCTGTGCAGTATGTACTGTCTCTTTTTATAAGGTTTGATTGCTATTTCTCTTCTGCTGTTGTTTTGAGGAATAAGACTGATATGTAACGGTCCTGAGTTAAATGATTTGCGAAAGTGTTTGTCATTATCAAAGAATGTAAACGGGCTTAAAAATTCAAACTTAATTTCCCAATCAACGAATGGAAGTAGATGCCATTTGTTGTCCCTTTTCTTAACAACTTTATATTCAAACTGGCCAACATTGTCAGCTACTACATTACGCAGTTGCTCTAGTTTAGGAACCTTTTTATCACTTACTTCTGCACGTTTATAATAGCCGTTGTTTGTGTACTCAAAACCATACAGCGCCCCTATCTCTCCGTTTAAATCAAAGTCTTCTGTGTCCGCTAGGTCCTTCAATTATAAAGTTACGCATCTAACAGGGTCAAGCATAACCGGTTGATCTGGTCCGCGTGACATTGTTTTATACTAAATTATTTTAGTTCTTATAATGCATTTAGGCTGTCGCACTGAACTTCTTTTCCTTTTTTGTCAGTTATTTTTATTTTTAGTGAATGACTCCTCCCGCAAATTAATTCTTTAAACTGTAAGTTTGGAAACGTTATAATTTCGTAATCGCAGTATGCTGCTTTTGCTGATGGAAGAACCCTTAACACAGTAGACGGCTGGTTATCAAATAAGTTATTATCCGTACTCAGGATATCTAAATGAAAATATAATAAAGAATGAGCAGCAAGATTCAGAGAGTTTTCTCCTTTAAAAGAAAAGTGGTTTTATTTTCTGTGACCAAAAAGCTGTGTATATCTTGGTTGTCAGTTCTAAGCCCTAACATTTTTGCTAGTTCTGGTGCAAAGTAGTAACCTACTCTCTCTTGCTCTTTTAAATTTCCCTCATTAAGTTTTAAAGTAATATCATAATCGCTTAAAATGTCTTTTAATGAGCAAAAACCGTAATAACCGTCTGGTATAGTTAGTTCGCTTATCGGTTGTCCTCCGTCATCAATTTTTTTTTAATCCAATTATTCCTTAAGGTTTTGCTTATGTTAATCCATTTAACTTTGTAATAAAATTCATGGAGCGCTACTTTTAGGGAACCATGATTTTCAATAGGACGTTGTAAAAGTATTGGCTCGTCTTGATCAGTTATATAAATAAACATTTTTATTACGGATATATAAATGAATGCTTTTAAATATAGCAAAGACGCTAAATATACAGTTGGATCATATAACCCTAAAACTATAGCTGTTGACAGCTTTGTTGTTGCAGTGGGA